>PVIA01004547.1:0-135725 GCA_004024845.1 Tonatia bakeri
GGGTGGGAGGTAGGGAGGGGGGGTGGGAGGGCTTGAATGGGAGTAAGGGGGAGAAAACTGTACTTGAACATTCATTTAAATAAAAAAAAAATATTTGGATACTCAAAAAAAAAGAAAAAAAATAAAATAAAATATTTAGGTATAAATTTCACCAAGGAAGAGATATATCTGTATCTGAAGACTATGAAACATTGATGAAAAAGACTGAAAAAGGCAAATAATCTTTACAGAAATAGAACAATCTTAAAATTTGTGTGGCACCACAAATGATCTTGAATTGCCAAAGCAATCCTAAGAAAGAAGAAAAAAGCTGGAAACACCCAGCTTCCTAATATCAAGTTATGCTACAGAGCTATATTAAAATAGCATGGTGTTGTCGTAAAATAACAGATATCAATGAAACAGAATAGATAGCCAAGTAATAATTCCATGCATGTATGGTTAATTAATTGATGACAATCATCAAAATGGAAAATCAAACTTCCAAGTGGAGAACATTTTTTCAAGTCATATATCTGATATGTGTTTAATATCCAAAATATGTAAAAAACTTACACAACTCAAAATAAAAAAAAAATCCATTCAAAAAGTTAGAAGGAGAACTGAACAGGTAGTTTTCCAAAGAACATACAAATGGCCAAAAGGCTGTTAATCCTCAAAATCATTAATCCTCAGGGAGATGCAAATCAAAACTACAGTGAAATATTACCTCATACCTGTTAGAATGGCTATTATCCTAAAGATAAGAGCTAACAAATGTTGGCAAGGATGTGAAGAAAAGGGGACCCTTTTACATGGCTGGTAGAAAAATAAATTGGTGTATCCATTATGAAAAACAGTATAAAGTTTCCTCAAAAAGTTCAAAACAGAACCAGCATATGATCTGGCAATCCCACTTCTGGGTATATAAGCACAGAAAATTAAAGCAAGATCACAAGACATATACATTCCCATATTTGTTGCAGCATCATTCACAATAGCCAAAAGATAGAAACAACCTAAGTGTCCATGAATAAAGAAAATGTGATATACATATATAATGAAATATTATACAAGCATGAAAATAAGAACATGAAGTCATTAATGACAACATAGGTAGAAACTTGAGTGCATTATAGCAAGTGAAGCAAGTCAGATAAAGAGAAACACTGTATAATGCCTCTTGCATGTGGAACGAAAAAACCAATCTCACAGAAACAGAGTAAGTGGTGGTTACCAGGGACTGAAGGCAAAAAAAGTGGGGAGATGTTGGTCACAGGGAACATATATGATGAATGTATTCTAGGGATCTAATGTACATGTAGTGATTATAGTTAAAAATACTGTATTATAATACTTGAAAGTTGCTTAGAGATTAGATCTGAATGTTCTCACTACACTAAAAGTGTTAGTAAAGTGACATGATGTAGGTGATAATCATTTTGAAATACATAATGTATTAAATTAACATGTTTTATACCTTAAACTTGTGCAATGTTATATCTCAATGTGCTTAAAAATAAACTCAAATAAAAATTAATAGATATTTTAAATGTCTCCCAATTTTTATTTTTATTATGATGAATCTTTATATAAATTATAAGAACAAAAGTTACTCAGTGTTTTTTATCTTTAAGAAGATAAAATATTCTTGAGACCAAAATTAGACTGCACTCCAATGCTTCAGAGACAAATGAATCTAGTAATCTCCTTATAAAGTACATTACAAAGCTGCAGCATAAACCTTTAATTCCAACTCCAAATATCAGCAGTTATATTGGATATGGAAAAGACAGTAAGAATCTCAAAGAATAATACTTTCTAAGAGAAGTTTATTAAAGTAATTTTATAGAATTGATCACCCATCCCACCTTGGGAGGTAGTGAAAGAGGATTAAACAGCGAGATTATTACTGGTAATCGTTCGGTTGTGTATATTAAATGTGTACACAGTAAGTGTTAACGGAAGAGATTAAAGAAACTGATTTGGATTGTCGTCACATCAGTTTCTCAAGGTGCTCCAACAAAGCTTGGGAACATGTAATTTCGTTTGCGTAGCAAGTGATAAGATAAAGTCAAGGGTGAACAAAGCTCCTTTCATAGTGTGGTAGTCAATCATTAAACATGAAATGAGCTTCTGAGCTCACCCTGTTTGCATTTGAATGATGACAGAAATAAAATTTTAAATAGAGAAGAAATTATAAGGTAAGTAATAGTAATGTGGAATGCGTTGTGAAGTATTTTCCATATTTATATAATTATACAAATTCTTAAATAATTGTGAAAATTATTAATTTATGAATAGAGTAGAATTTCCATAAGCAAATTTTTTTATGTACTTTTTAAAAAATTCCAGGGATGATTCTTCTGGATAAAAATTGTTGAGAAAGCAGGGTATAACATGAATACTTTGTGTAGTCATTTAATTGTTGAAGATCTTGATTTGAAACTTTATTCAAAAATGAAACTACTAAACCCAAAAAGGTGAAATGATATTGTCAAGGTCAGTATTTGGCTTCAACCAAAAAAATTTGAATTCAAAGAAAGAAGAGGGTAAATAGAAGCTTTAGAAGCACTGCTACATAACTTCAAATATTTTAGCCCCAAGTGGAGCATGCAGTTGAAGAATAGTAATTAGAGAGAGTTAGTGCTGAATCCTTGATAAACAAGGGGTGAGATTAATAAAGTCCTTACTACAAATCCATCACTTCACATTTTTTCATTTTCTAGTTTATGAAACTACCTTTCATTATTGATGCATACTCATTTCCTATAGTTCTAGCATTTTCAAATGAGATTTCAAATTGAGAAATTCTCAGACACCAGGCTTCACAACTGAATCTGTCATTTTAATAATAGTTAAAAGACACTCATAAGCTCATTATCATAACAAACATTCTGCATATATTTATGTGCTAGATTTTACTATAGAGAAAATAAAAATCAAGAAAATTATGACTAAATCCCTGCCTTCAAGAGTTTATGTTCAGTAAGAAAGAATAAAATCCCAATTACAGTTCAAGGTGCAATGTGATAATGACTATGCGATACAGAGACTCTATTACAAGGGTTTAGTATAAACATAGTGTGAGAAAAGAATATTAGCTGTCAAAGTGATCTTGGTAAATTAAAGTTATAGAATCAAGCAAAATAACTATATCTGACAAAACACCTAAGAGAGAAAGACATTTTTTCCCCAAGTTTCATAATATATAAGAAAGTAAACAATTTTGCTTTTGTTTTAGGTATGGTTGTTACTAACTATAAATTTGAAGTCTTTTTTTACTGTTCATATTTTTAATCTTCATTTTCTTACTAGAACAGGAACAGAAACACAGAAATGGAGATCACATGGAGGGTTAGCAACAGGGAAGTGGGAGGAGGAGAGAGGGGGAAAGATATAGAGAATAAACAGCATAGACAATAGGTAGAAAATAGACAGGGGGAGGGCAATAATAGTATGGGACATGTAGAAGCTAAAGAACTTATAACACATGGACATGAACTAAAGGGTGGGAATGTGGGTGGGAGGGGGTGGGCGGGGTAGAGGGGAATGAAGGGGGAAAATGGGACAACTGTAACAGCATAATCAATTAAAAAAAGGTAAAAAATTAACTGCAAGTCAACAGAGATAACAGAAGTCAATAACAGCCTAAAAAGAAAATAGAGAAAACCCAAGATAACAGCTCTGGTCACACAGTTGGTAGAAGCAGACATTTAACACACTGGAGTTGTGGAGGTTCTGGGTGAATTGCTAAGAAGGTGTAATAACACAGAGAATTTGGTAGGCACAAAATTTACATTACTTTCAGTGGGATTGTGCATTCACATTGCACCAATTTCTGTGTCTCCGAGAATTACCTTAATCCAGGAGATCCATGAGTTAAACCATTTTATCTCAAATCTTATCTTTCTAAAAGTGATTTTAAAGTAAATTTAAGTGTTGCCAAAGTCAAGATACTACTAGAATTTCCAATCATTATTTGATATAGCACAACTTTCAAGCTGCTGTGATGCCGAGTTGGTTAGGACTGTGGAGAATAATTCAGAAGACTCCTTTTCAACAATACACGTTAATTTAGGAAACACTGCAGAAATGTCGGACGCTGATGTTGAGTTAAGTGCAAAGTATGCAGCATAGGTAGTACATAATATGGATGGTGTCTGGGAAGAAAGAAAACACAATATTTTCTCATGTAACAAGGTGGATTTTGATGAAAGATCCCTTTTAAAGTCAAAGACAAGGATGAGAGTCCCTGATTATTGTTTTTCCCATGTGTCCCCAGGCAAGTATTTCCTTCTGGCTCTCAATTTTTCAACTGTAAAGAAAATGTGTTTTCATTTGCCCAGCCTTCTTCACAGAATTTTTGTGAGGATCAAATGATAAAACATATAAACTAAATAGTACTCTAAAAGATTAAATGGGCATCTGTGTTTTAAGATACATAATTGGGGAAATACTGTGAGCCAAAAAAAAAAAAAATTAGGAAAACACTTATGGAAGAGAGTAAAGCATATTCTGTAACATACAATTTGAGTTTAAGAGTATTTCTTAGTCAACAATCACAGTGCTTTATTTTTTATATTTTATTACCTCTTCCAATGAATTCTCAATTTAACTCAAAATTAGCATCCGTATTTTATACTTTCAGTATTGGTGTAACATAATTAAACAATGAAAAGAAACTTCATAGCAAAAGACTTACTTACATTTCAATATCATATCATGAAATTGTCAGGTTTCCTCCAACTACCTTTGTGTCCTTCTGTTCCATCACTGACGTATAAAGCAGAGTCCAATTTAGTAATTTGTCATTGGCAAAATGACTGTCATGCATGCTGGAATTTTCTGCTGGTGAAAACTAGGATGTGTTCTTCCCAAACTTTGGCTTATGTAGAAATTCAAAGTACAATCAATTGTTTGCTTGGGCAACTCTGAAGCACAAAAATGGGAACATTATAATTTGAATATTGAATGGCAATAGACTGAGATGATGAGAATCATTCATTTTTATGTTGGAGATCATCTATCTCGCAATTTCCTAAATCATATTGCCACGGGCTAATAAAAACGAAAAGCTCTATAAAACATAATGTGTAATCAATAAATTCTAGAAATTTGTCTCCTCACTGCAGGACTTCTCACAGCTTTTAACATGCCAGCATTTTTCTTGATATCTCAGAGGGAACTCTCATAAACTCTGTTTCCCAAACACATTTGGGGTTGGGGGGCTATGGACATCTGATATCTCCCAGTACTATGGATTTAGAAAGCCTCCAAATTATATTTACTCAAAAGGCTCCAGTTTCTTCTTCCAGCATGTGAGGATATTCTTTTGTGGTATGCCCAACATCTAAAGGAAGCAGAAGTTAGACCCATCAGTCCATGAGATTCAATCAGTGAGAACTAATAGTGAGCAGGAATCAACTTTCTGTTCGGTAAACTACAGCAGTGGTATATGCAAGAGCTGCCAAGAGCGTGTAAGAATGGAGCAGACAGAGAGGAAACAGGAAGGAAGAAAAAAAAAACAAATTCTGAAACAGGAAGAAAGAAAAACCAAGTTCTGGAATCTTAGATCAAGCAGTGTCTGAAGTCAACTATACCTCTTAACATTTTAATTGTATAAACCAGTAAATTTTCTCTATTTCCCCACCCTACTCCTAAACCAACTTGCAACCAAAATAAGCTTTACTGATGAACATGGGCAAAATCTGGATAGGTTCCTTAGCTTTGACTCAATGACTGATATTTTGTGCATATCAATCACCCTTAAGATCATCATATTCTTTATATTTGTTGGTCATTTATTATATATAGAGACAAGATGAGGGGGAACCCCAAAACCCAGAATTTATTTGCAAAAAAAATTGTGTATTCTTACATGTTTAAACTTCAGTCACCTTCAAAATACTATTTGATGCAATATACCTATGAAGATATTTTCCCACTGTTTATAATAGTTTTTGAACTTGTCAGTTTTGATGCCTTTTAGGGCTTCTGCCTTTTTTGTTTCACCTCTCCCACATCAGAAAAATGTTTCTTTTGGAGGACTTTTTTCATCTGGGGAAACAACAACAAAAAATGTCACTTGGGGTGAGATCTGGTGAATAGGGAGGATGGGGCACAGGGACCATGCCATGTTGGTCAAAAATCTCTGAACACACAGCACAGTATGGTCAAGTGTCCACGTAAGTCTCCCATGATGAAATGGGCAAACATACTGAAAGAGTCTTCTAAAAAATACTCACTGAAGCAGAACCCCGCCTCTCACAACAATGCCAGCTAGTACACTGATGCAGATGGGTTTCTAGAACACTCGTGGAGGTGAGGGAGCCTGTGCAACAACAGACCTGCCCTCCAGAAGATAATTTCAGTGTTTTTTTTGGGGGGGGAGGTCCTTTCTTGTACTTTGGGATATGTCTTGCTCTTGTCATCTATCTCACAGAGGCTATTTTATCTCTGCTCTGACTCATTATATTGGTTTTAAATTTATTTCTCAAGGTAATTTTGTTTTATTTGCAATTTCTCCTCAATTTCTTTCTTCTTACTACTCTAATTGAAGCATAATGATGAATCAATGGAATGATTCCAACAAACTATTTTTACGTAAATATCTCTGACCAAAAGGAGTACTTTTTGCTATTAGGACTACAGCACATATTCTCTGTAAACTGAGCACACAAAACCTAATAATCTGGCACCTAAAAGGCTTGAAGGCTGTTGGATTTCATCCTAGAAAAAGTAATCAATCTTCTATTTTCTCTTGCTATGGGTATTGCTCTCTTTGGTCTCGACATGTGCTCAAAAATCTGGCTTGCCAATCTCTTTCCCCTTCTGTCCAAGAAGAGATGTTCTTAAAATGCCTGATGTTTTTAAGAAATAAATGTGATAAAAATTGTTAATAACTGGCATGCTATTATGTTTTGAACTTTTGATGGCATTTCTTGTTGAATAAGAATTACTTTCAAAGAATGAATATCTAATGGTATAATTTAATAGGAGATACTTTGAAACTACCAGCCCTATTTGCTAATTTAAATTATATCAGCAGAGCAACTACCGTATTTTGCTATGTATAATGCACACCCACACTTTGTACACATTATACACGGGATTATTATACCCACGGTATGTAATCATTGTACTCATGTATAATGTGCATCCTTATTTTTCCCCTCAAAAATTTGGGCAAAAAATATGTGCATCATACACAGCAAAATACCATATCTTTTCATTTATCTTTTAAAATTGATATTACACTTACACATATTTTTCTCATTGGTTATCATTAATTATTGAAAAAATGATAACCAAAAATGGTTATCATTTTTCTTTCAATCCTTGTTGTGGTTTCTCCGGACCCTGAATAATAATGTATAAGCTTCATTTCATAAATAATTCTGCTATTGAAAGTAATCATTTGGAGCAAAGTGTTGTACGTACTGCTTCCCGGATTGCTATGGAATGGAGTTGGGTCAGTTAGAGATATCTGTCACGGGGATGAGTGGTTATCCATGTACAATAAATTTGCTCCTCTAAATTTAGCCCAAAGTTTGTAGGAAAACATAAAGATTATTTGACTAGCATATATTTTACATTGACTTCAAATGAACAGAATTATGAATTAAAACATGAATTAGAGATTTTTTCATCTTTGAGTGATGTATTTATTTTTAAAAATGAAACCCCAGAAACACCTCACATTTCTCAGAGTTGAAATGCCAGCAATAGGGCAGTCATAAAAAAACACTTTTCTTTACATACTTATCTTTAACCCAAAAGGATTCCAACAAAGAAATATCAAAGCTTCCTTTAAAAACCTTTTCATGCTTACATAGAGAAAATATTTTCTTGAGGGTGGAAAATGTGGAATGCCCTGGACTTAAATCTGAAACCTAGTTAACTGCAAGTTCAATTAACTTGATATAGTAAGAATTAGTAAGAAAAAGGTTGACTGTTGTGTCTAGAAGATATTGAGCCATGTAAAATGAAAAATAGAGACATTTGTTGAAGAAAATACAAGATATTAGAAACATCATACAGAGGACAATGATGCCTCAGTTCCCTTCAAAGTAGGCGCCTTAGGACCTCACACAGTTCTGATCGCCATCAGCTGCCCCACCATATTTTCCTGAATCTCATCTAAAGTCTGAAATCTTTTCCCTTTCATAGTTGATTTTAGTTTTAGGAAAATCCAAAAGTCCTGGTGTGCCACATCTAGGCTGAAGGGAGCTGAGTCACCTGGGTGATTTGATGTTTCACCAAAAAACGTTGCACAAGACATGATTCAAGAGTGGCTGCATCATCATGATGAAGCTGCGAATCACCAGTTGTCCATAGCTGCAGCCTTCTGAATCATCCAAATAGTTTCCATGGAAGAATGTTCAAGCTAAATGCAAAATTTGATGCAGATTCATTGCTGTACTTGCTCAGTCATTTTGAATGCAATGGTTACACAGTACACATGGTCACTCAATGGCATCTACTGCCCCCATTGATTAGTACAGTGAAGTTGTCATTATTCAGGCATGTGCATTCTAGTTCACCCTCCTTGGCTGCCAGGTTACATGATGTCATGCAAAATGTTCTCATTATATTAACAGTGGTGAGGCTTTTTCTGGACAGACCTTGTATATTCATTAACTAGCCTTAGTACACATTAACTGAAACTGCTAAGGCTTAGCATGTCCTTAACAGTTTTAACAATAGTATTACATATTTCTATGCACTATTACTAAAAAGTTCATATATTATGTAAGCAGAACAACTTCATTATTTTGCCCTAACAAGCAACAAATGTAAAATTGACAGAATTTTATTTCCAATACAGCAATCCAAAAATCTTCCATTTACTCAGCACTTGCCACATATCAGTGTCTTTAACTGTAATGTGTGAGGGTGGTGGATGGAGACATGCATCTCCTGAGCCATGGCTCTTCTCAGTACCAAATTGTGGTTACACTGATCACAATGAGCTGCTTTTGACATATAGAGAAGCATTTCATTTCCAGAAGGTGGTGCTCTAGAACAGGTGAAGACAGGTTTCCTTCCATCTGAAACAAAGCAGACCGTCATTCATTAGCATTCAAGTTAGCTGACATTCTGAAACACAAAATTAGGATTCAAACAAAACAAATGATCAGCTTCCTTTCCTTTGATAGCTTTAAAACTCTAAATATTTTTCTCTGCCCATGACCTAACTTATTGTTTGGGAAAATTAGCAACACAACAGTTTGGTTACTGCAGCATTAAAACAAAATACAAAAACATAATGAGATATGGCAGAAAAGTAAGCCAGTTATACATAAGAGTATTTAGCTTCTGTTTTAACTTTTTAATAAAGAAGTTGATGTATAAATGTATTCAATTAAAATTTGAAACCATATAATTATATTATGTGCAAAATCAGATAATTAGTTATGAAAATTTGTTCAATCTCCCAGTGATTATTAAGAATATATCTGAATTTATAAAAACCCTGACCTATAAAAAGCATATGAAGAAGCTGAAAAAAAGGAGTATAACATTAAAAGAAACATAAAAAAACTCTTCAAGAAAGAAAGAAGAATTTTGTCATTTCTCAAATTTTCTAAATGAATTTCTTAGGAACCTTTGCCTAGTGAAAATGTATGTGGAATTAAAGAGGTAATAAAGTTTGACTACAGTAAATTGATCCATTTCTATGCAGAGACAGAATGGGAACATTTGTGAGTTTGCCTGATATTGTGAATATTTTCTAGCATATTTTTTTATTTCTATCAGCGATAAAAATTTATTCAGTGGTCAAAAGAAAGCCATATTTAGAATGCCGAAGTCCACTTCAATTTGTTAAGTCACATTTTTATAACCAAGATGGAAACACATTTTTTTCTCTCCAGTTGATCTCTACAGACTTTGCAAATTCTCACTAAGTATTTTATTTTTATGGCAATGTTTGTTTGCATAAGTTCAATAAGAATTTGTTCTCTTTGCAACAGGACACAATTAGAAACTAATTATATTACAAGGCTTTTTGACTGGAAGGCTTTTTTGACTGTCATGTTTGAGATAGGCCCAGATATGACCAGAAATCCCTAAGGAATTAAGATTGATTTTGGGAGCCAATAAAATCCCCCTGTTAAAAACAGTGGGGGAGCCTTGCTTCAATGGTTCACAGTGGGTAACCACTGAAGGGATGGAATGAAGGTTTCTTACTGGGAGACACAAGGAAAGAAACTCAGTATACATCGGGGAACTCAAAAAGAGACAAGTTAACCCCAACTTTATAGGCATTACAGGCGAAGTCTGCTGGCAAGTATGTAACTTGGCTTTTTCTTGCCTCAAGAGGCCTTTTAAAGTTCAATCTGAAGATTCCTTATAAAAATTTCCAGTAAAGCAGATTTAAACAACCTACTTGGTTAATTACTATTCTCGTTGAACTTATACAAATAATCAGGCCACATTTATTGAAACTAGACTTGTTTTGCAAATACGTCTTAATTTTCTTATAGAGGTGGAGATAATTTTAGACATAAAAATGGTTTCAATAGAAACGAAACTATAGTATACCTATATGGTTATCAGGTTCTAGTGCTGTTCGCTGTGTTTTCAGGGTTTTTTTTTTCCTACTGGTAAACTAGACTATATCTTGAATTTTTAGTTTTCTTAAATACATGGCTACAACCCTCCAAGCTAACATTTTCATTTTCCCGTCCATTGACTGAGAGTCATTGAGAACTAAAACTGCCCACGCAAGCTAAAGGCCACGCAAGCTAAAGTGGGATGACTTGATGCAAACTTCAGGAAAATCACACAGCAGCTCCTAGAGGGGCATCTTTGTGCCGGAGACTCTCAAACTGCAGACCAGGGGAGTCTATCAGACAATAACTGCCTGTCTTCACTTCATCTGAAGATGATTTGAGAGAGACTAGAAATCTTCTTGACTGCCCGCATTCAGAACTCAGAAGTGAAATTTATAGTCTGCTCCAATGATTACTTTTTACTTTTGCTTCTACGGAGATACCTCTCATTAAATACCTTAGTGCTTGCACCATAGGCTTAACCTTTGGGAGCCCACTTGTATCCTGGTCTCCTGAAGTGAGACACAACTGTGTAACTGAACTGAACATTTTTCAAGAGTGAGATTGGTATAACAATCTATAAAACAATCTACCAACCCTAAATCTGGAATGCTAAACTCCCAGGGAAGTTTCAGAGGAGGGATTTGTAGGGGTCCAGAAATAGTTACCCCAAGATATACCTCTGTGATATGCAGACTGTTCTGAGCTAAAGGCAACTTTAGCTTCAGGCTCAAGAGAAATTTCTGCCCCTCTCCCTTAAATACCTAGACACTTGAAATGGAGGCCTTACCCACAGAGATTGTCAGAGGTAACTACTTTCGACCTATCTCTAAGGCAGGGAAATTTTCTATTTACTAAAGGTCTTCTCTTTTCCTCATCCTGCATGACCTTTTGAAGCCCCCAAGGCCCCTTACCTCACCCTAGCTCAAGATGTGTTATATAGCCATGCTGCCCATCTCTGAACCTCTCGTGCATGTGGTGTCTCTGACTTACTCATGTTCGTGGAGTTCCCATATGTATGCCTGCATTCAATTTAAATATGTTCTTTTGCTAAAATGATATGTTCTCTTTTACTCTCAAAAGCATTTGATTACCCTATAATTATCTCCTTAAGAGAGAATTGGACACTATTCTTAGTCTTTGGATACTACACATATTTTATGGGCTATATTCTGGTAGGCCAGTTGAGAGGCTTATGGAGTTTCTTTGAAGGTCACATACTCTCTGACTTTCAAAGATCAATATGCTCTCTAAAAAATCTTAGTATGCTTTTGGTCTAGTCACTGACAGATCCATGGACAAATAACTATAATCAAAGATCTAACCTAGACAGAATTTCTATGCTTCCAGACTATCATTTTATATTTTCAGGTATCTTTGCTCAGCACAGTTTTGCTTTTCTTCAATTTAATTGTGTCTACTTTGAAACTATCTCAAAATATTAGTTTAGGCAGCCCCTTCCACACAGTCATGCCAAGTCAGCAAGCAGCTACACCCACCGCCTCCCGCCACTTCCTGGCCATGGATCCCTTCAAAGTGAGAAAGCTTAGGGCCTTTGTGAAAACGTGTAGGCATGATCCCAGCATTCTGCATATCGAGGAATGAACTTCCTGAGGGAGTGGGTGGAGAACATGGAAGGTAAAATACCACCTACTACTCGTAAAACCAAATCAGAAGAAAATAAGGAAGAAAAAACAGATAGTAAAAAGATAGAGGAAGACATAAAAACATCAAATGAGGAAAGTGATCTAGAAATGTACAATGCTGATGTGATTAAACTAGACACTGACGTCCCTCAAGAAATGGGAGATAAAAATGTAGAGATAACTGATCAGGCAAAGGATAGAAAAGTGGCTGCTGTTGATGCCCTAATTGATGGTGAACTACAGAAAGCCATTGACTTATTCACAGATGCCATTAAGCTGAATCCTCTCTTGGCCATTCTCTTTGCTGAGAGCAAGTGTCTTCATCAAATTACAGAAGTCAATGCTGCCATCTGAAACTGTGACAGAGCTATTGAAATAAATCCTGATTGAGCTCAGCCTTATAAATAGCAAAGGAAAGTACACAGATTTCTGGAACCTTGGGAAGAAGCAGCCCAGGATCTTGCCCTTGCATGTAAATTGGATTATGTTGAAGATGCTAGTGCAATGCTGAAAGAAGCTCAACCAAGGGCCCAGAAAATTAAAGAACATCAGAGAATGCATGAGTGGAAATGTAAAGAGCAAAGAAAGAATGGAAAGGGTTTAGAAGGCTCAGGAAGAACAGGAGAGAGTCCAGAGGGAGGAAGAAGCCAGACAGCAATCAGGAGCTCAGTGTGGCTCTTTTCCAGGGGTGGCTTTCTTGGTGAGGGGATGGGAGCAGATATGCCCAGAATGGCAGGAATGCCTGGACTCAATGAAATTCTCAGTGATTCAGAGGTTCTTGCAGCCATGCAGGATCCAGAAGTCATAGTGGCCTTCTAAGACATGGCTCAGAACTCAGCAAAAATGTCAAAATATCAGAGCAACCCAAAAGTTTTGAATCTCATCGGTAAATGGTCAGCCATATTTGGAGGTCAAGTGTAATGCCTGTCTGACAGATAAAGACCCTTGTTGAAGGAAAAGCAACTTGGATCACCCAATGGATGTCACAATAATACAAACCAGTGTACCTCTGACCTTCTCATGAAGAAAGCTGGGGTGCATGGAAGAGAATCCCTACCCCTCTGCCCCAAATGCAACTGTAACATTTGACAGTGGTTTGCCATTATGGTAGTCTTTCAGACAACATTTTCCTACTAGGAATTATAAAGTTCAAACACTTTTAAACCCTAAACATATTTTTAAATTATATTAGTTTAGGTAGGAAAACCTCACCCTTAATCTAAACTTTGAATCTAGAATGTATCGCAATAACTGAGAAGTTTCAGTGTGGGCAGTTGAAGGCCCAGAGACCCATTTACTGCTAAAGCTGCTCCTTTAAAATCACCTGTCGTAACCAGCCCAAATATAACTTGTTGCAGAACTTTGCACAAGAGAAAATAGCAAACAGATACATTAACATTCCAAGCTTTTTCAATGTTCTTGGTTTTTCCAAACAGTTCAGAGGTTATATGTTCTTTTGGCAAGAAGTCTACCTTTTGGAGGATTGCAAGTGAAGTTTTACCAAATGTTTATGACAGAGAAGTGAGGATCACTGGCTTTCCAGCCAGCAATATCTGGGCTCCCGGTGCCCAGTACCTAGCTGTTTGTTAGACCAGTGCCTCATTTTTTTTAGTATGGTAGAGTTCCACATATAAAACCCAAATTGGTTTATTTTGGGTTTTATTAAGATTAAGATGCTATTTTTTAAAAAGAGGATCTAAAATTCATCATTTTAAACAACACAGCAATGGGTGTCTCATTAAATCATTCACAGGCAGGTGGTTCACTATTGGCAGAGCATTCTACCATTCTCAACACGTGACGGTCCCTGCATACAGGGACGTCGTCCAAACTTTGCCATCACACAGAGATCAGAAAGAGGCCAGGGTGTCAGCATATTGTATGCTCCATCCCTGTAAAGACAAACCTGAAGTGCCAAATATAACATCTTTTTAAATTACATTATCTAGAACTTAGACACATGGTGAACCTCTTGATAGGGAGGCTGAGAAAGGCAGTTTTTAACTAGATACATATGTGACTAGCTGAAACTCTATTTTGGAAAGAGGTCAAGAACATTTATTGGGAAATGACTCACAATCTAGTACGCTGTTGTGAATCATTTGTTCAGAAGCAACTCTAAATATTAGACCAGGAAAGAAAGATTTAACATAGAGAATAAAGCACTTTCGAAACAGTGAAAGAAAGGGCCAAAGTCATGGGCTTTAAAAAGGAGCATTGGCTGCAGAACTGACACATCCAGGGACTGAGCACCACCCTGTCTTCTGGATCTACTGAGCACAAACCTTCACTTTAAAAGCAATCCCTGAACCAGAAAGGTAGAATTAGCTGTCACCACTACCTTTGACACAGTTTCCCCTCACACCAAGGGAAGTGAGGAACAAACAGTAGAATACTGCTTTAGAAACCAAGAGCTTGCTTATCAATAGAAAAAAAAAAGTCCAAAGCCACACAAATATTCCTTCCTTCCACATTTTAAATTTGTGCAAATACATTTTGGTGATAGAAACTAATTCTCATCCTGACTCTTGGGAAGTGTCATTTTAAGTTTTTCAGACTCTACACGAGGAAGAGGGTCGGAAGGGTGTTTCATGAGCCAAGCCACAGCTCTCACCCGGGCTGCTGAGCAACAACAGGCAGCCCAGCAGGACAGGTGTCGTCAAAGCATCACTTTATTCCAACGGAATGCTCTTTAATAAACTTTTATCTGTTTTTAATCTTTAGTGATTGATTAATCATCTTAAATAAAATGATTGGATTAGTTTTACAGAAAGAAGACTCAAGGTACTCAGTTTGTGTAAGGTTGAGTACCTTGAGTCTCAATTTGTTGCTCCTTTATACTAGACTTTAAGCAAATACTATTTTTGAAGGATTGAACGTTCTATCTTCATAAAGACTTCATACGCTATTGATTCGTTTTTTCCTCCTCTCAAACTGAAGTGAATGAAAGAGAGAGCAATGCACTTTAAATACAAGCTTCAATGCAACTAGAACTTTATTTTAAAATAACTCAATCAAGATACTTCCCTTTCTTTGTCATTTTCCTGATATTTTAAATTGGAATTCACAAACAAGTTTATCATATCTACAAGAGCTTTCATTTGTTTTCTGATGAGATACTACCTGGTTCAATCACTATACTAGGCAATACAGCTAGGGGTAGGAAGCTGAACTCTAACCTCCATGACAGCAAGGAACTGCCAGTCTTGTTCAGTACATTGTACCCAGCAACAAGCAGCTGCTAAGCACCCAGTAGATACTCTGTAAGAATTCTTGACTTAATAGTGAGGTCCTGCTTTCAAAGCATTTATACAAGTAATATTGGGAAGAGTATGAAAGATAGAAAAATGCTGAGCATATATAAAACATGCATGTAGCCAGTCTCAAGGTTCTGGATCATAACTCTCTGTATTAAATTTTAAAGATGACTATTAAGCTGTATTCTACTGGCAAGGTCACTGCTGAAGAATTTTTCCTGACTCATTTTCAACATCAGTATACCAAAACAACAAGCTACTCACATTGACTTCCTAGCTAACCATATAAATCATTCTTTTATCAAATATGATTAGATAATAAAAATTACTTTTAAATTGAAATTTACTAGGGTCTTCAGGTTGAGCAAACAAAATCAACGTTTTCCTAAGCTAGAGAAAATGTGAATATATTAAATCAAGTTAAAGAAAACTTGATCGTCAAACTCACAGCATGGCGAGAGGGGCACTTTCAACAGCTCTGCTCTTCTGTGAAATAAAACCACTGTTTGCACCATCCTGATCCACTCCCACAAGCAAATGCAGGTTACATCATCAAAAGTACTTTAAAGATATATATTTTTGCATATTACTGTTCAGTATCTCTTGGCACAAATATCCTTTCACACATTGAAGCTATTTCACTGTTAAATGTTTGTTTTGAATCCTTTACACATTAGGTAAACGCCTTTTTTCCATACAACCCTCCAGTGTTTGATGAAAAATAGATTCCTAAACGTGCCAAACCTGTAGAACAGGAATAAAAGCTTCCAGTGAAAGCATAATGTTACCTTGAGATAGAACTGTTTTAGCTTGTATGAGCATATTTCACTCTTGAAAAGAAATGAGATTACGTTTCATTTCTGGAAGATAAATGCTTCAGGTAAGAGACTGAAACAAACTTGCTATACTTAACCAAATAAGTAGGAGAATATTTGAATGTTTTCTTGCAACAATGTAGCTAATTATATTGTGAAACTTAAATGACAGATGACTTTAAAATCTGAATAAATTTGTGTATTTTCTCCAGAAGACAGGTATTTTCCTGAAGTACGGATTATGCCTTGATTATTCCTTCTCCTCACCCCTTTCTCTCTTTCTGCCTCCCTCCCTCTTTCCCTTCTCCCCTCTCTCCCTCTCTCCCCTAAGGCAGACCTCATAGTTTGCATTGATCTCATACCTTTTCTATCATGTCCTAACGGCTGACTTTCACGTCCCTCAGAGTCTTGAGCCAATTTCAGTCATGTCTGCTGGTAGCTTTTTTCTTTGTGCACATTTTCACACGTACGCATGTTTAGTGTCTAGAAGTTAATGCAGGTAGTCTGTAGATTGGGTGCTGATGATGCCTTCAAAAGGAAATTTTTATTCAGTGAAAAGTAGATATTCTTAACATAAGGGCTTCAAGCTGATTAGAGCTCCTGCTGGAAAAATCGGCTTCTTTCTTTCTGTTCTGTCCCTCCATGTTGGGCTCCTTCTGCCCGTGCTGCCGTCTGTCTCCAATCCGTGTCCCAATTGCCCCCTTACTCTCTTACCTGGCACAAGATTAGATATCTGATGTTTAGGGTTTAAAATACAAATGATATACCCCACTTTTAAAAATAATGACAATGTGTAACTTGTGTATAGTGTTAAACTTTTAAAATACATTCTCTTGTGTTATAGTGGATATCATGTAACTTAAAGAGGTTAAGGAGCTCACATCACCTATGTTCTCAATAATGTAATTTATGTCATTAATAATGCCATTAAGAGCTTGGATTTGGATCAAGGTTTTCTTATTAAAACTCAGGGACTCTTTTCCTGATATGCTCCTTGCACTCAATACATATCTTCCTGCCATCTGGGGTGTGTAGAAAGCAAGTATATGGATTGAACATAAGAAAATAATACCATGATTGAACTTGGTAAAAAAACAAAAACAAACCTCAGAACAAACAAACAAAAAACCCAGCTTGCTCTGGCCAGTGTGGCTCAGTTGGTTGGAGTGACACCCCAAATGTCGTCCCCTACACTGACAGGTTGTGGGTCCATTTTCCAGCTGGGGTGCATATCTGGGCTGTGGATTTGATTCCCCAATGGTGAGCTTGTGAGCAGCAACCAGTCAACATTCCTCTCTCACATCTCCCTTCTCTGTCTCTCTCTCTCTCTCCACTCCTACCTCAGCCTTCCTCTCTCTCTAAAAGCAATGAAAAAAATATCCTTGGGTGAGGAAATAAAAATACACACATGCATACATACACACACACACACACACACATACAAACATATAGTTTCATCCAGCTCCTATAGAAAAGGGTCATCAACAACCGTTTAATTGAATGAGCCAGCTCATGTGATGCCAGAGTGAGCTTCCGAGACACAGTTTGAAGGTTTTTCTCTCAGTGCTGTGAGCATCATTTCCTGAAGAAGCCCTCTTCAAGTAAGCAAAAAGCAGAGTAAAATTCTCTTGGAATTCAGAAAGAAAAAGTGATATACTAGTCGTTTTCCATCTGAAAAGGTATTGTATTGTATTTCTAATTAAATTATTACTTTTTTCCCAAATTTATGATTTGATAAAATGGCACACAGGTAATCATAGCAAAAAATGAATCATTATAATTATTTAAGCACAAATCAATTCTCATTGTTATTGGCTCTTAGCAATAGATATAACATTTTATATCCATTTTGTTATTAATTATGATTTATTTTTATTGAATAGACTATTTCCAAAAATTATTTTCAGGTACAGAATAAGGGTGATGTATGTCTTTGCGTTTCTAACTTGCACATAAATGGGGTTTTTTTTTGACAACTTATTCTGAATTTCTAAATATTTTCTAATTTTATTGTGATTTTTCATCTTGAGCTATTTAGAAGTGTTTTAGCTTGAAAGCATATGAGTTTTTTTCTAAATTATCTTTTTTTGGCTATTATATAACTACATTGGAGGCAAAGAGAACAGTTTGTGTAATACTGACTGAATTATGTTAAAAGTCACAGAATACATGGTCAATTTCCATAAGAAATAAATGTCCTTGAAAAAAATGTACAATTTCCACTTACTGAATGCAATATTCTGTATATGTCCATTATATCAAACTTATTAATTTTTTAAAAAATACTCTACGTGCATAGTGATTTTTTTGTCTAATTAATCTATAAATCATGTGAGATTTCTGTTAAATCCTTTCGTTGTGAAGGTGGATTTGTCAGTTTCTCCTGTAGTACTACACTGTGTTGTGATAACAGTTGTGAAGGAATTATTTTTAGTACATATCTGAGATACCCACCTAGTAAATTGAATGTTTTACTTCTACCAAGTGCTCCTCTGCCCCTCCAGACATGTTCTTTTGCTGGTAAGCTTTTCCTGGCTTTTTGTTGTTGTTGTTGTTGTTACTATTGGCCTGGGGCATCTTTTTCCATTCTTTTGATTTTAAGCAGTCCTTACCCTTGCGCTTCTGGTATGTCACTGGTAAACCCACTTAGCTTTTTTAAATAAATTTTTTAATTTTTTAATTGTGGTTGACATACAATATTATATTCATTTCTGGTGTGCAACATAATGATTAGACATTCATATAATTGTGAAGTGATCACCCCAATAAATCTAGTGCCCATCTGGTACCGTACATAGTTATTACTGTATTTCCTATGTTGTACTTTACATCCCCATGACTGTTCTGTAACTAACACTTTGTACTTCTTAATCACTTCACCTCTTTCACTCTGTCCCCCACCTCCCTCTCCCCTCTGGCAACTTTCAGTCTATTCTCTGTATCTATGAATCTGTTTGCATTTCATTTGTTTATTTTGTTCTTCAGATTCCACATACAAATGAAATCACATGATATTTCTCTTTCTCTGAATGACATTTCACTTATCACAACAACCTCTAAGCTCATCCATGCTGTCACAAATGGTAAAATTTCATTCTTTTTATGGACCATTGTATACATGTACCACTGATTTTTTATCCACTCATCCATTGATGGGCATTTGGGTTGCTTCCATTTCTTGGGTATTGTAAATAATGCTGCAATGAACACAGATATGCATATATATTCTTTCATGTGAGTGTTTTGGGTTTCTTCAGATATATACCCAGAAGTGGAATTACTGGGTCATAAGGCAGTTCCATCTTTAATTTTTTGTGAAATCTCTGTACTGTTTCCTACAATGGCTGTACCAATCTGCATTCCCATCAAAAGGTGCATGAGGATTCTCTTTCCTCCACATTCTTGCCAACACTGGCTGTTTGATTATTTACTGATGACAGTTATTCCAACGGATGTTAGATGATATCTCATTGTGGTTTTAATTCACATTTCTCTAAGGATCAATGATATTGAACATCTTTTCATAGTCTATTGGCCATCAATAGACTATGAAATGTCTATTCAGGTTCTCTGCCCATTTTTTAATCAGACTATCTGGGGTGGGTTTTTCTTTTCCTTTTTCTTTCTTTTCTTTTTTTTTTTTTTTTGGTGTTGAGTTGTATGTGTTCACTATAAATGCTGAATATTAACCCCTTACCAGATGTATCATTGGCAAATATCTTCTACTATACAGTAAGTTTTCCTTTTGATTTATGGATGGTTTCCTCTGCTATGGAAAACCTTTTTAGTTTGATATAGTCTCATTTGTTTGTTTTTCTTTTGTTCCTTTTGCCTGAGGAGATATATCAGGAAAAAATATTGCAAATATGCAGCTTCATGCATTGTTGTAAATTGAACAACTTTCTAGTCACCCTCAATGTCAAAAAATAAACCTTTCCTACCACTGCAGAAGCCCTTCACATATTCTGGATCACAGTACCCTTCCTCTCAAGAATAAACACTCTTTTCATATCATTTCTGAACTTTTCCATAGTTTCATTACCCAAGTATAACCCTAAAGTATATGGTTTTGCTTTGCCCTCTTATTTTCTATTTTTTTGGAGAGTGGTATAAGGGTGGACATATTTTAAAGCCTTTTGCAATTACTGTATTCCATCTCCATTTCCTCTCTTTCAATTTATGTGTTAAAGAAACTAACTTATTTTTTCCAGTATTTATTTCCATCCTGGTTTAGTTTAGCATATTCCTCTGCTTTCTCTCTTTTTGTGTGCATTGGTGATTTGATTTAGAGGCTTAATCAGAATAGATTAGAATTAGATATTTGGGGAAGACTCCTTCATGGTAGCTTGGAATTGTCATCAGAAAGCACAGAGCCCTGGCTGCGTCTCTTTTTGTAATATCAGCAGCCATCAATGCTTGATGCCTAGATTTTGTCATTCATGACTTCTTATAAAAATATCAATAACTGTATAACCCAATTATATCACTATTTATTTATTTATTGTAATACTTATACAAAAAGAAATTTTGCCTCACATATAACATTTATCCAGTGATCATTTCATATAAAAAGATTGAACAAATATTTGAGTGTGTACTTCATTAATCCTGTGTTGTGCAAAGGCAATTAGTAGCTGTATGTGTATATCTGTGTCACTCTGCTTCATATATTTAAAATTGTTTGATGTGCTTCCCTCCATCTCAGTTATTACACTTACTAGCCAATAAGAGTCTTTGCAAGTTGGCTCTCAGGTGTTATTAATATGCCCTTGTGTTCTCTGGTATCTCTATTCCTAACCAGTATAGGAGAATCTACTGGGCTCATCTTACACATCACCTGCCCTGGACCCAAACTCAGTTGTTTTTTTTTTTTTCAAGTAGCCCTGTTTTATTTTAGTGGGAAGTGGTATTTCAACATCACAATCTAGATGTTAGAGATGCTCATTATAACTGATATGGACATTATTTCAATATCCTTCCCAGAGAGAGAGAGACAGAGAGAAATTAAAAAAAAAAAAAAACCCTCATGAGTGCATTCTGATACTTGCAGCCCTCATTTTGTACTACTGAGAATATTGATTCTCAAAGGCAGTGGGGAAGATGCAATCATTTGTTTTATCCAGTATTACACACAAAATATTCTGAGGACAACAATTATAACACAATCACTTATATGGCTACTAAAAAGAGTTTTCAAAGAGATTTATACCGTTCTCCTTATTTCCCCCATCTTTGATTGAAGTTGAACTATATCTACATTGTCAGTGTAGACTGCCGTATTTAACTGTTACCTATAACCCTCATCTACCTGAGTTCTCTAAGAAAATATGTATAAATTTAATGCTCACCAAGAATCTTTATGTTGATGTATCTTTATCATTTAATTATCTGAAGTTTATTCTCTAGCTGTTTATCAATGAATAATCTATAAGAATAATATTCCCTAAATCCTTGTGTGGGCATAATACTTTGAAAAATTTTAATTTAGAAGTCAATCAGTTAACATATTCCTGATTCACATTTTCTTTCATTGAGTATCTTAAATATGTCACTACTTGTTTTTCTTCTAATACAAGGTACTAACAAGTCTAATGACAGTTCTCTTTTCCCTTAGGTTGTAGACCATGCTGGTCTTTTTCCTAGTACTTAGTTTGCAACAAAGTATCTTTCAATGTCTTCACCTTCCTAGCATCATCTTCATCTTCTTCCTTCTTGTGTTTTATCTTTTTTATCACCTCCTTTTCCTCCTACTGTTTATATTATCATTCATTTTTCTCCTTGTCTTGCATAATTCATAATTTGTGTCTGGAAAAGAAATCTAGGGCCTACTCTTCCTCTTCTCAAACCTGCCTCAAAAACTACTGTTCTTCCTTCTCCTAGCTTCAGAATCTTCTACTTTTGAAACTTTACCCAATTCACTGATAAATTGCCATCATCTTTTTCTGGTGCTCTTTCTGGTGCATCTTCTCTTTCTGGTTTATAAATGTAATGTACAGAATTTCTCTAAACACCCAATGAATTATTGAAAATAATATCTAACTCAGCCACTCATTACTAATAGAACACTAAATAATAGACACTTAAGTAGGGGAAGGAGACCTATATATTGGTTGCAGTAGACAAAGAAAACAACATCAACAATTGCTTTGATCAATTTAAAATTCTCATTGTTTGGTATTTTTTCCAGGTAGATTTGTTTGACAATAAGTGAAGCATTATTGGCTCTTACCAAAATGCCACTGGGCTGTATTTAGGAATCAGCCACCAGGTGTCAGTTTCAAGGGCTATCAGAACTGGGACTGTGGACACAAGTTCATTACTGTGCAGTTCCATAGGGCAGAAACACAGAGTCTTGTGCTAAAATCATGGAGTTGTTAGGACTGTGTCTCTGGAGGCTTCTAGAGGAAATCTGTTTCATTACCCTTTCCAGCTTCTAAAGGCTGCTTGAATCTTTGCCCCATGGCCCCCCTTCCCATCTTTAAAGTCAACAGAAGAGGGTTGAGTCCTTTTCAAATCACATCATTCTGACCTTTTCTGCTTCCTGTTCCACTTTTAGGGATCCTTGTTATTATTCTGAGCTCACTCAAATAATCTCACTATTTTAAGAACAACTGAACAATAAATTTAATCCTATCTGAAATCTTTAATCCTTCTTTGCTATATAACCTAGTTTCAAAGGTTTTAGGGATTAATTCAAGGGAATATTGGGGGACAGGGGCATTATTCTTCTTACCACACGTATTTTCTATAGTTCTATAGTCTTATTTAAATCAGGAACTGATAGCCATGCGTTCTCAATTATGTCACAGTTGCTTCTAATCTGTAGGTACAGTTCTGCTTCAAAGTCAAGTTAGATGACTTTTAATTATTTTATGCGTTACTACATAATCCAGAGTGTAGATATTTACCAGCTGGCACTAAAAAATATTTTTATTTGTTTATAGATTAAGAAATACTCTAGTTTCTAGATTGTGATGGCAAAGAGATTTTAAATTATGAGAATTTTTAAATCATTAAATTTAATATTGAAAAAAATGAATCTGAAAGGTTTTGTCTTATTACATTTTCAATATGAATACGTATTTCTCATTCTACTTTATCTCATAATAATGAGGTTCTTTTAGACAGCCTTCTAACCCATTTCGAATTTTGCTGCTCCCAGAAATACTTGAAATAATATTGCTACTAATAAAAATGTAAAAGTGTTCAACTTTTTTCAGTAGCAATAGTTTGAGTTAATGCCAAGTTACAGTAGCTAAGTTCAGTTATGCTCTACCTGTCACATTATTACGACATGGTCACCAATACACCTCTCTTTAATCTGTTTAAAACAAGTTAGTGAACACAATTCTGAGACCTTTGGGTGAGCTGATTTACCTCTCTGTGCTTTAATTTCCTCATTTGGTAAGTGGTAATAAACAATATCATAGACTGAACTGGGAAATAAATATGTTAACACAAGTAAGTTAACGTATTTAAGTGTGTACTCGTATGCAGAGAAGCAGCATAAAGTAGGTGCTCAAAAATGTTAGGCATCATTACCATTTTTACTATCAGCAACAACAAGGTGGCACAGACTAAAGGAATCTCTAATTTCAGTATCAGACCACTGATATCTTGTTTAAAGAACTCCTTAAATGGCTTTACAAAATTTAAAAAATAATAAAAACAACTCTGTCAGTTGTTTTAAAACCACCCAAAACTGTAAAAGTCACTTTTGTATAGACACATTGACTGTATCTAAGCTAAGACGGAGCTGACTGCTCTGATGAAGACAGGAACAGGATATTAAGTCTGGTCGTCAAAGTCACACCTGCTGACACGGCTTAGTTCCATGACAGAGACAAATGAAGGAGTATAATTTGCTCTAATGAAACATCATTTTCATTACTAACATGGAGATTAAAAAGTAGCAAGTCTTAAAAAAGAGACTCTAGCTAGATAATGTATTTCTAGATCCATGAACCAGAATAGTTTGGAATCACATTTTATGGATCAATTTTCTGGTTAACCCTTTATTCTAATACACTTTTATTTGCATTCCTTGTAAAATGATTCACAAATCTATTAGTTCAAGTTCTTGAGTGCAGTATAATAGATCTATTTACTCTTTTTATATTATGTTTTAAAATTATATTTTATTGATTATGCTATTATAGTTGTTTCAATTTTTCCTCATTGCCCCCCTCCATCTAGCACCCAGCACTCCCCCAGACAACCTCCAACCATTGTTCATGTCTATGAGTCATGCATATAAGTTCTTTGGCTACTCCATTTCCTATACTGTACTTTACATCCCCACGGCTATTCCATAACTACCAATTTGTGCTTCTTAATCTCTTCGCCTCTTCTCCTATTCCCCCAAAACACCCCCCATAGCTGACTGGTTTCAAACCATTCTCCATATCTATGATTCTGTCTCTGTTCTTCTTGTTTGCTTAGTTTGTTTTTGAGATTCAGTTGTTGATAGATTTGTATTTGGGGCCACTTCATTGTTCATAGTTTTTATCTTTTTCTGAAATAAATCCCTTTACACTTCATATAATAATGGTTCAGTGATGATGAATTCCTTTAGCTTTTTCTTGTCTAGGAAGCTCTTTATCTGACCTTTGATTATAAATGAAAGTTTTGCTGGATAGAGCAATCTTGGTCATAGGTCCTTGCTTTTCATCACTTTGAATATTCCTTGCCAATTCCTTTAAGCCTGCAAAATTTCTTTAGAGAAATCAGCTGGCAGTCTTATGGGAACTCCCTTGTAGGTAACTACCTGCTTTTCTCTTGCTGCTTTTACAATTCCCTCTTTATCTTTAACCTTTGGGATTTTGATTATGTTATATCTTGGTGTGGGCTTCTTTGAATCCATCTTGTTTGGAGCTCTCTGTGCTTCCTGGACTTGCATGTCTATTTTCTTAACCAAATTAGGGAAGTTTTCTTTCATTATTTTCTCATAGATTTCCAATTTCTTGCTCTTTCTCTTCTCCTTCTGGCATCCCTATGATATGAATGTTGGTACACTTGAAGTTGTCCCAGAGGCTCCTTATGTTATCCTTATTTTTGTATTCTTTTATCTTCTTTTGTTTTTTGGTTCCTTGTGTTTCAAATAATTGATTTGATTCTCAGCTTCATCCATTCTACTGTTGATTCTCTGTAAATTGTTCTTTATGTCAATTAGTGTATCCTTTGTTTCTGAGTTGACCTTTTTAATGCTATTGAGGTCCTCGTAAGTTCCTTGCATCCTTAAAACCAGTGTTTGAACTAGACTTCTGAAAGATTGTTTATCTCTATTTTGTTTAGTTCTTTTTCTGGAGTTTTGATCGTTCTTTCATTTGGGCCATGCTTCTTTTTCTCCTCATTTTCGTAGCCTCTCTTGGTTTGTTTCTATATATTAGGTAGAGCTGCTATTACTCCCTGTGTTGGTAACATGACCTAATGTAGTAGGTGTCCTGTAGGGTCCTATGGCACAGCCTCTTCTATCACCCAAATTGGTTACTTAAGGCTAAGTACACTTTCCTCTTATAGTTGAACCTTGAGTGCTTTAGCAGTTTAATGGGAAGAATTTACACAGACCATTCAGCTGCAAGGACTGGCTGTGACCACAGATCACCAATCTCTGCCCTCCATGGAGGATCAGCTGTGCAAGGGTGCACTCCACAGAGGAAGGCTTACTCCAGCAGCACTCTAATGCCCCCTTGTGTTCTGTCTGGGGTCACTTGGCATAAGCTATAAGGTAATCAGCAGCTGGATGTTTCTTGTGCTAGGCTTGTAGGTGCCCTATCAAGGCCAGGCTGTGAACCAAGGCCAGCTACTGCTAGTAAGAGGCCTGGGGCCACTTAGTAAGACATGCGGGCTCACTGAGGCCAGCTGCTGCTTGTTTGAAAGAATTTTTAAGGATCAGAAGCATGTGTAAAAACAAGTCATTCATATAGAAAAGCCATTGTTAATCACTTGGCTGAGTCAGTAAGTGGGGTGGGGCAGAGTTTCAAGGAATCAATAGTGTGAGCCAAGTTGATGGAGTCTCAGCTATTATGTCCTCTGCACTCTGTGGTTTGGTGTAGAGAGGGCTCGTAAAAGGACCAATGGCCACTTCCAGCAATTCTGTCTTGGAGAAAGCTCTCCTCTAGCTGTTGCCCTGATGTCAGACACTTCAGTTCCTCCACATATGCCTCAGGTGCCTTTCAAGCTGCTGCCCTGGTGCTGGAGCTCAGCAGGAGTGATTCCGAGTAAGTCCTTGTGGGCCCTTTAAGAGGAACTGCCTGGAAATCCAGAAGTTTCTTCCACCAACTCAGTCTCCACTGGTTTTTGTAGTCAGAAGCCATGGGGACTTATCTTCCTGCCACTGGAACCCTGGGCTGGAGGGCCTGGTGTATGGCTGGGAATCTTTGCTCCCAAGTGTCCCTCCCAATTTTTAATTGTTACAAGTGGGTGTGGGACCACCCCATTCCATGTCTCTATGTCTCTGCGTCTCTGTCCCTCCTACCAGTCTGGATGGATTTGGTTTCTTATTTAACTCTGTAGTTACAGGACCCTCATTCCACTCCATTTCTTCTAGTTCTGAGTGACAGTTGTCCTATAGTTCAGTTGTGATTTTGATGTGGTTGTGCAAGGAAGCGAGCTGTGTTTACCTAGGCCACCATCTTGGAGATCTGGCTCTTATACCATTCTCTATTAATTTCAATTTGGAGAAATTTCACACTATGGCATTAGCATCCAAGCTTTCATAGCTAGTAGATTGTAGCACTAATAGTCAAACGTCTGTCTGTAGTCTGCTCCCAGGGTCCAGGCAGTTAGAACCGAACAGAGCAAAGACAATGGTCCAGGTACAGAAGGTCACCACAGCAGAAAGCCCTAGGTGCCTAGCAACTAACAGAATCAGGGAAACAAAGACCTCACCCCAAGTGTAACATTTCCTCTCCTAGCAAATCCAAATGATCATGTCTATTTATTCTTTAGGATTATAAATTCTAAGTAAATCTTTAGGGCCAATATAATAGAAAATCAATTGCTATTGCAAAACACATTGATAATCATATTTAATAGTTAAACATTATCATATTTATCCTTTAAATTTTTTGTCTTTAATACACAACCATATAATTGTTAAAGAAATTAATAAGTCCACAAAAGTGACACAAATACTTTTCCACTTCAAATTATAATTTATAAAATTTAAAAATTATAATTTTTAAGATTTATTAAATCATTTTTTCAACAACTACAAATGAGCAACAACTTTTGAGTGAAGCAAAATACTAGGTATTGTGTTGTAAGTGAGAAAGACTAAAATGGTCTAATGAGCTAATGGGGAAGAGAAATCTCACATGTTACCTTTTGATAGTAGAAAACCACGGAAATGATATTTCCTGGGGAGCTAAGGGGTTAGTTTCTTAAATATATCATTAAAATATTTAAAAATGTTTGTAGGGCACAAGAAGAGATTAAAGAAGATGTAGAAGCTATTTCAGAGACAATACAACATTGCAGGGGGAAAAACTAAAGCTTTAGACTAGGATTATGGCAGTGGTAGGCAGAGAAAGGAAGAAAGATTTTCTACAAGAACTGGTGGTTTATGGGATATGAAAGAATAAAGCTAAAGGAAAATTCAAAGATGAAACTCTGGTTTTTGGTATAAACAATCGAGTGTATGGTTGGGCCATTTTCTGTCACAAAGTACACTACAGTAGGAGAAGGTTCTGGGGTGAATTATAATTTAATTTTTGGGACTTTCTGTTGGAGGTTTAAAAATTCAAGAGGGGATATTGAGTAAGTAATAATAAAAAATGGTTTAGGTTGGAGTCATTGACATATGGTTTAAGTGGTCATTTAAACCACAAAAGGTATAAAATTACCGGCAAGGGGAAAATAACTGAGAAGAAAAAAAACTCTGACAAGAGTCAAGTGGAAAATGAATATTAGTCCAAACGAGTTTTTGGGAAAAAGCAAACAAAGAAGAACTGAGAATAGTGTCAGGACAGCCAACATAAGAAAGCAATCAACTTTAAAATAAGAAACATAGTAAATAGAATCAAAAGTTGCAGAGATAAATTAAACAGACACTGATAAATGTCTGTTGAATTTCCTGACATGAAGCTTACTGATGAACTTAATGAAAGTCATTTTGGAGAAGTGATGCCAGAAGTTTGCAATTACTAGTAAAATTTTGAGGAAAGGGTCTAACAATCTGACAAGATGACTGGTTATGGAGGGAAAAATAAATTTAAGATCATGTGTAGGGGTGGAGTAATTGCTGATAAAGAAGACACTGTTTAGCTAATAAGAAAGACTTGAGCAAGCTAGCATGCATATAGATGACTGACTTCAGAGGGAAATAATGATGATATAGGCAAGTATCTCTTCAGTAACAAAAGGAATGTGAAGGGGAATATTGACTTTAAATTGATTCATGAAGCTCCAGTCATAATTGAGGTGAACTTATTTTTCTATCACAGGCACTTTATGAATCAACACTGCCCTTGGATTTTAATGTCATGAGCCTTGATGAAGTTTTAAGTTACTCAAGGAATTATTTAATTTGCTAATTTAAGGAGACACATTAAAACAATTGTTTAGATTTATTTATCATATTTCTTTCTTGCAGGCTTTTATGACTAATAAATCAAATAACTTTTTGTTTACTCTTATGCTTTTTCTAGGAAAATTCCATTCTTTTATAATATCATTAAGGAGCGATTTGGAACAGAGTCAAGCCTCTCAGTTATATACGATAAAGAATGGCGTATTGCTGGAAAACAGATCCTAATCCCAGGGAATCACATGAGGAGCAGCCTGAGCACCAGGAATTGCAATCCGTCAATCAATCCCTTTTTCCCAGCCAGGCCCGTCTGGGTTTTGATCAGCTAGTAGAAGAAATCAATAATAAAATTCCACTCCATCAGAATAAACTTGAAGAAAACACTGTTTTTGCACCCAGTTCACCAAACTGGGACTCAAAAAAGCATTCATTAGATGCAACACAGCAAATAGCCTCAAATAAATTCAATTCTAAAAGCTCAGAACTCTCTTGTCACCAAGATAGGAAAACAGCTGTAATTGGTTTTAGGCCCTCTGTGCTACCAAATCCTCAAGACACGAATAAAGAAAGCTCTAGGGGAAATTCCATAGGAAAACATTGTGGTGCTGATGATTACAGATGTAATATTTTAGCTCCATCATCTACCAGTTTGCATAGAATTAATTCACAAAAAGAAAATATTTTAGTTCCATCATCCACTAGTTTGGATAAAATTAATTTACAGAAAGAATTGGAAAATAGACATCACACCTACCATATAGGATTTAAAAGTAGCATTCCTCCTACACATCCACCCTTTTCAACTGACTTCACGTCAGAAGAAGAGAATAAAAGGCACAGAACTACAAACACTGTGGAGCGTCCTTTCATGCTCCTTGAAGAGTCCTTCCTACCCAGGCTGTGGGAACGTTCACAGCCAAAGAATACAGAGGTATGTGTCAGATATGTTGACCCAAAAATATAAATATGAATCATTTAATAATATGCTGGATTAACTTAGTGATGAAAATACATACCTTAAACAGAGAAATTTATTAATATTATATTTGAAAATCATTTATCATTTGCTAATTCTGTGTTCCTGAATTAATTGTTTTCTGAGAAAAGAGAAATAAAATTTTATAACATAATTTTTAAAGTTCCCATTTCACAAATACAAATAAAATGTTATATTATTTATATTTTGTTAGATGAAAATATCACAGTTGGAGATTCTGATAATAGTATTTTCTTATCGTATCATGTTATTATACACACACAGAAACACATCAATTTCATTACATTTAGATTTTGAGTCACATTATCATGAATTAAAACTTTAGATTATTATTAGTATGAGAAATTTCCCTTTACTCAGAGGCTCCTAAATTATACTGTTGGCAGGCAGGTTTTGTTGGGATCATTCCAAGAGTAGGAAATTAAGTAATTATTGTGCAATTCATCCTAGTGATTTCATTAGTAGTTTTCCAATTGTTTTAGTAACTATAGATTTTTTTGTGCAATATTTGAACTTTTCTCTGCTTATGCCAAGTTTTGACACAAATGAAATAGAGTGCATAGTGCAAAGAAGAAAAATTATTGCAGCTGTAATTCATAGGTGGAGGCAAAATGATTCTTCATTTATTCAACAACAATTTACTGTATTCTTAAAATATACATGATAAACTAGGAATGACAAAGCCAACGAAGAAAATATATGAAAGCTGATCTCAGGAATAACATATTACTCAAATTAATTTGCAAACACGAAAGGAAGTAAAATCAAAACAACAGAGAAGGTGAGTTCATAGAAAAGAAACAACTAATTGTGCCTGAGGCGCTTGTGGAAGAAAGCAGCGCATCACATGGTCCAAACTGAGAGTCGGTGAATTTCAGGAACATCTACTATTGATCTTTAAAACATGACAAGTGCAAAACTTTCCCTTACCACTGAAAACAACTATGAAGTTAGAAAAAATATATGAAGTAAATGATTTCAGGCATTGAACACAGTCAGTGTAGGACATCAATCCTTGAGAAAAGGGAAAATATTGGTCAAAAAGTCAGGGAAGAAATAGAAGAACAAAATGAAGTAGAAGAAACAAATATCATCATGGCCATCTTAAATCCAAAAATATCTACAAATATACTAAATATGAATAGGATAAGCATTCCAAATAAAAGGGAGAAATCATCAAACTAAATATAAAAGACTTTATTATTGTCTACAAGGGACAAACTTAAGACACAAAGGCACAGATAGGTTGAAAACAAAAGAAATAAAAAGATTTAACATTCAACCAGCAAAAGAAAGTTGATGTGGTTATTAATACCAGCAAAAGTACAGTTCAATGGAGAGTATTATTAAAGAAATAAAAGTATCACTTCATAATAATAAAAAGGTCAATCGGAAAGACAAATTCAGATGTACATGTACCTGATAATAGATTTAAAACACATAAAGCAAAAAATGAGTTCTTTTAAAGTTAATCACATACCCATCCTGACAGCCATTTATGGATTCCTTCACAAGAACTAAAACACATGTGCATATAAATATTTGCATATGAAAATTAATAGTTCTTTACAGTACCCCAAAACTTAACCCACATGTCCATTAATAGGGGAGATAGATAAACACATTGTGGAATATTTATGTGCTAGTATAACTACTAACCAACGATACAAAAAGTGAGCTATTGATATGTGAGACAACATAAGTAAATTTAAAAATACATGTCACTTAACTGAAAGAAGCCAGAAACAAAAAAACACATACACCTACTCTATGGTGATAGATCTCCGGATAACTGTGGTTACCAAATAGATGTACAGATTGACAAAAGGAGATGTGGGGGAACTTTCTGAACTGATGAAAATGTTCCACATGTTGATTGGGATATTGATATAACAGTTGTACACCTTTCTGAAAACTTAAATTATATATTTAATATTCATGCAATGTTCTATACATGTCATTTCATTAAAAATGGAAAAATAAAAACAGAATGAATCTTTAAAACAAGATAAAAATATAAAACTGAATTCATCTTTTCACCCCACCAACTAAATTAATTTCAAAATTTTTATTTTAAGCCCATAGATTGTTCCATTCAGCTAATTGAAGTACCTCAAGGCAGTAATATGAGTCTGGCCTCCTTTTGTGACATAGTAAAAAAGTAAGTGTTGCTATTTCACTAAATTTTGAAATTTATGTACCTGCATAAATTTGTCTGTTTTAACATTATTGAACTGATTAATTTAGCATATAAAATGTCTTATAATCTTTAACAGTGAAAAGTATAAAGTTATGAAAACTTTGTTCATTAATCAACTTCTGGTATTACTTTTGTTGTTTATAGTCAAATATTTTTTCTTTTTTTAATTTAATTAAAGTTTTATGTTTCATAAAATTTCAGGCCTATGCTTGCTATTTGTTGGTAGTTTAAGTTGGTTTCTTTCTCATTGTCATTGTTGACCCATTCATTATTTAACAACATGTTATTCAGTCTCCATGTATTTGAATGTTTTTGAATTTTTTCCTTGAGGCTGGTTTCTAGTTTCAGGCCAGTGTGATCTGAGCACATGCTTGATATGATTTCAATTTTTTTTAATTTGTTGAGCCTCGCTTTATGCCCTATCATGTGGTCTACCTTTGAAATGTGGTTTCATGTGCATTTGAAAAGAACACTTATTTTGCTTCTATGACATAACATGTTCCATATATATCAATTAAGTCCATTCAATGTAGAGTGTTTTTCAATGCCACAGTATCCTTGTCGATTCTTTGTTTAGAAGATTTGCCCATTGTTGACAGTGGGGTGTTAAAATTCCCTATAATGACTGTGTAGCTATCAATATCTTTCTTGAAGTCCTCGAAGATTTCCCTTACATATTTAGGTGTTCCTGTGTTGAGTGCATATATGTTTACAAGGGTTCTATCCTCTTGACGGACTACTCCCTTAAGTAATATGTAGTGGCCTTCTTTGTCTGTTTTTATCACCTTTATTTTGAAATCTGATATAAGTATTCCTCCCCCTGTGCTTTTTTCATGTCCACTTGCTTGGAATATTTTTTTCCATCCCTTCACTTTCAGCCTGTGTAGATCTGTTCTGAGCTGCATCTCTTGTAGACAGCATATATGCAGATACTGTTTCCTTATCCACTCAGCTACCCCGTGTCTTTTGATTGGTGCATTAATCCATTTATATTTAAGGTTATCATTGATAGCTACTTATTCACTACCATTTATTCCATACCTGTGTTCCTCTCTGTCTCTCTCTCTCTTTCTTCTCCTTCTAATAGCAGTCCTTTAGCAACAGTGTTGGCTTTGTTTAGATGTACTCTTTAAGCATTCTTTTGTCTGGGAAGCTCTTTATTTCACCTTCCATTTAAAATGAGAGCCTTTCTGCATTGAGTAGTCTTGGTGGTAGATCCCTACTTTTCATTACCTGGATTATTTTGTGGCAATCCCTTCTCGCTTGTAGTATCTCTGTTGAGAAATCAGCTGATAGCCTTCTCGGAGCCCCCTTGTATGTTACTAGCTGTTTTTACCTTGCCGTCTTTAAGATTCTGTCTTTGTCTTTATTTATTTTTTTATTTAAAGATTTTATTTATTTTATATTTAGACAGAGGGGAAGGGGGGCAGAAAGAGAGGGAGAGAAACATTAATGTGTGGTTGCTTCTTGCCCACTTTCTACTGGGGCCCTTGCTGGGTGTGTCTTTCCCTTCTTGGAGGTTTGATCTCCCACCAGGGAAGGGAGCTATAGCTGGCTGTAAATAATCTCAGGTGTTCAACTCCTATCTTCCAGTTCCCAGATCACTGATCTCACAGCAGACAGAGGCCCAAACTCTTCACTCTGCACAACCTCTGCCCTGCCAGCTGTACCAGGCTGGGCTGAGACATCCCCTTACAGTGCACCTTTCTGATCCCTCTCCCCAGCTGCACTCAGTGGAAGCAAACCACGCCCTCAGTCCTTTATGCTTGCTGGCAGAGCAACTGTGCACAGGGTCCTTACACAGTATGCCTCAGCTCCCCTTTAAAAAAAGTATCTTCAGGCACTCCCACTGCAGCCCTGAATTACTGTCTGGCTTTCTGTGCACACCACCTCTCAAAAAAAACCCAGGAGACTCTCCCAGTCACAGCTGGCCACACCCATCCCCCTTTGTCTGACCCAGGTGCAGATGGAATCCCTCTTTCTCTCTGACACTCTCCCAGTTGGCATTTGCTGCTGTAGCTATGAGTGTGCAGCTCACTCTGTGTGTGTGTGTGTGTGTGTGTGTGTAGCCTGGATCTCCCCGACTTTGGGTGTCCAAGTCAGTCCTGGCTCAGGCCTGGGGGTTCTCTGCTCTGAGAGGGGAGAGAGCTGCAAGGCTGCAATCTCTGACTACCTTTCCATAGCTGCAGGTACCATACACGGAGTATCTCCCATTCAACTTACAAAATCTCCGTACCGTCTGTTGTGAAGTGTCTTCTGTACTCCTTGGCTTCCAAACTTCACATCAGCTAAGATTCTACTGAATGTTCAGTTTATTTTTGGGGAAGATCAGCCAAGTGTCAAGTTGGGGGCAAGAGTAAAGTGGACTCAGCTTCCAAATAGTTGGCCACCGCATTCTCCTCCTTCATCTTTCTCTCAGTAACTTAGTCCTACCTTGAAAGGGATGCCAGAATTTGAACAAATGCATGAGTGTTTATCCATTGAAAACAATTTTTTTCACTAGGAATATTGCCAGAAAAATCACTGACTTTCTTCTAACTAATCTAAAAATAAAATTCTTAATATAAGGTAGATGCCTCTTTTAAAGACCAATTTCTCATTAGCAATTAAAATTCATATAGTTCTGTCCCTTCAGTTGCTAAGGTTCCTGAATGTTTTGAAAAATTAATAGACTTGCATCTGAGATCTCTTCACTTTTATCCATTTATAGATGCTTTAAATATAATAAATATATAAAGAAACTTCAGTTTATCTATCAGCTATAGCAGCACCCTATTAAATCATCATTTGGAATTGAAGATTTGAATCATTTATTCAATTATTAATTTAAAAGCTATTTGAATGCCTAATAACTAGTTCATCATGAAATATTCAAATATAAACAAACAAGCAAACAAAAAAGCAAAGTTCCTGCCCTAAAGAATTCAACCATATTAGAAGAACTGAAAGACACACATACAAAAATGCAAGACAAAGCAAGTAAATTCATAAAAATATTTATCTTTAATTTTTGTATCTAGTTCACAAAAGAAAATTTACGATGCCTATTTGCAAAAAGAAAAGTCATAGATAGACAACAATATAGTGAAATATGGTGATTACCAGAGGGAAAGAGAGTCGAGGGAGGTAGGAGAGGATATAGGGAGGACAAATGGTGATAGAAGAAGGCCTGACTTAGGGTGGTGAACAAGCAATACAATATACAGGTGATGTATTATAGAATTGTACCCTTGAAACCTATACAATTTTATCAACCAGTGTCACTCTGTAAATTTAATTAATTAATTAATTAATTAATTAATTAACTATTTGGATTCCTAAATTAGGGTCTTTAAAGATATCAGTATCAATTCTTCAGGAACATGCTACTGTAACAAGCCAACAACTAATACCAGGAACCTGACACTTCAAATCTAAAATGTGGTATAGCAGTGCCCCCTTACCCACAGATATATGTTCCACGGCCCCTAGTGGATGCCTGAAAGTGCAGATAGCATTGAACCTATAATTCTCCTTTTTTCCCTATACATACGTACCTTTTCACTTAAAGGAATCACTTTATGGCTTCTCTTTGTCATACCCAAATTGCCAACATCACTACTCTTGCGCTTTGGGAACAGTATTAAGGCCAATAAAGATTACCTGCACAAGCACTGAGATGCCCAGCAGTTGGTCTGATAACCGAGTGGGTTACTAAGTGCCTAATGGGTGGATGCCTTGGACAAGGGAGTGACTCCTACCACAGACAAAGGGGGCAGAGCAGCGCAGCATTTCATCATGCTACTTGGAGGATGCACAATATAAAAGTCATACACTGTTTATTTCTGGAATTTCCCATTTAATATTTTCAGACCATGTTTGACTAGCGTAACTGAAACAACGGAAAGCATAACTGTAGTCAAATGGGGACTACCATAGACATAAATATCCTCAGTTGTGCAAAGAAACTAGTCAAATAACTCTCCTCTGACTATAAAACTACTAAATGGAAGAGCCAAGATTAAACTCAAGGCTTCTGGTTCCAAGGAGAAACTATTTTGCAATTCTCTAGCTCATTTGAGCAAATAGTAATTATTCAGAATGCATAAATGACTTTTGAGCTCAATTTGCTCATGTAAAACTCCAAAGATGTATAAAACCCAAAATTTTCAGGAAAATGGACAGCCAAAATGGTATTTACCAAATGGATAAACAAAATTTTTATTTACCAAAATTCTTATGTTAAGATGAATGACTTCTAGCTTTAAAAATTCAGGCATGAACAAAAACCAAGGGGAAGAGATCAAGCTTCAAAAGCAATGTGAATAAAGCAAGTAATCATTGTACAGAGTGATTTGTATGTGGTATGAATGAAAATGTATCCTTAATTGCTTCAAATGAGGTACGCCTGGAAGAGCCCGAAGATCAGTCCTTTATGGTTGTTTTTGTTGTTATAATCTTTACCAATCTGCCCTAACAGCACTGTGCCACGAGTCAGCTGCTGTTTTCATCGTTCAGATCTTCTGTAGGAAACCTTGCATGTAGTTTCTCAACTTTTCCTAAGCATTATTTCCCCATGTATTTTTCAGAATCAGAGAAACATACCATGCAGCTAACATTGATTCCAATTCGGGGAAGATCTGGAGCACTACCACAGCATTTCCAGATCCACTTCTTTCTAATACTAAGTTCAGTGTAAATATTTTCATCGATAACTCAACACAACTACTTCATTTGATGCCACAGGGTAAGCAACCTTGCAAAGCATAAATCTCTACATAAAGCTGGTACAGGCTGCATAGCCTTGAGTCCACTGAGGAAAATCATGAAAAGTATTATTATTAGCTAGTAGTTTGTCCTGAAGTGAAGAGGAGAACAGCTGCAAACATTTTATTAACATTTGTTTAGCTATTGTTTTTGGAGAACTTTCTTCACATACCTCAACCTAGGATACCTTATTTTCTTGCTATAAAATAATAGCAAGTACAGCAAGCATGTAACTTGCTTTTAGAATATTAAAAACAAACAAATTTCAAAGATTTCAGATAAAAATGGTATATATAAGTGAAAATATATTAGAAACAACTATTTCATTATCATATGAATAAGTCATGAGGGAAAATAGGCTTAGATACATAGAACCATGTTAATTAGCCCTTCGTAGCCCAGCACAATCACTGAATCAAATGGACTCAGAATCCCTGGGAATGGATCCCAGGTTCTGTATTTCATGAAATTTGCCAGATAATCCTTACTTCTCTGAAGTTCTATTTTGAATGCCTTTAAAGTTGTTTAATATTTTATTTAACAGTTATAGTCAACTATTTTACAAAATAATATCAGTTATTTTGAACAAAATGTAGTTGTTATTAAATACATTTCTACATATCAACTATTGATTCTTGACAAATCAATAATGATTTATTGTTGACCCAATAAATATTTTCTCAATGATTTATTATTGTTATTATTATTATTATTGGGCTGTTTTCTTTCTTACTCTAGTCCGGGCTCTGAGTAGAGGTGAGTACAAATATAGCAATATGTTGGAATATTAATAGGACCATCCGGTTGGAAACTAACAGAAACCACCTCTCGCTGGCATAAGCAGAAAAAGAATAAACATTTTTAAATAATATAGGAGTTTCTTACATAATTTAAAAGTAGGAATTCAGCAAAAATTTGCAAATATACTTAAGGCACAGATAAACAAGTAGTCCAAACTTCCCTTATGCTTCTCACCACATCTTCTCTCTGTATAATTGCTTCTCATGTTTCACTTGCTTTCTGCTGACTCATTTCCCTTGCTTTTCCAGAACATATGAAAAACCAGGCTCTCAAGTTTAATTCTATTTGGCCAGCTACCTAAAGAAATTTCAATCTCTCTGTTGGATCTAATTCCAAATTTCTAAAAGCAGGATTCTGATTGCACAGCCAAGATCAGTGGCTCTGCTACTTGATCCAATCGGAATGGCTCGGGTCAGGTTGGCTTCAGTTGCTGCAGAAGAGAAAGTAATTGTGAACTAGGGAAACCACTCCTGTTCTTCCAATTTACAATATTTAATTTCCAACATCTCTCTCCCACTCTCCAGATATTCCTTTGTTGAATTTGGCAAGCCAGAGTCCTTCTTTTTTTTCTTTTTCACTTTTATGAGAAGTTGTAGTAAAGTAATTAGGTCATTGAGTATAGTGTTAGAGATGCATGGTGGTAAAGAGGATGTCTGTATCCTCAAAGATATTAAAAGTATTTACAAGGGGAAGGAATAGGAGGAAAGGGTGAAGTAGAGATGAAGGAGGAAGAATTAGAAGAGAAAGGACATTGTCCTTAAAACTTACAGTGTAGCATATACCATTGTTGGAAGGAACAGTTTTTCCTCTTTCTATTTACATTTAAAGGGGGACTGCTGCTATGGTTTAACTGACAATAGACAAATTAACAGAGAAAAGACAAGGCTTATTCACACCTGCATAGGAGTTACTCAGTAATAAATTACCTGCTGAATACCTAGAGATAGAGGTTTTTATATCAAGTTAATGTAGAAGTGTGTGTGTGGGGGGGCGGTGAGGGTGGTTGTTTCGTGGGGATGCTTTAGAGCTTTAATAGAATAGAATGGAGGCTGATATTGTTGTTTTCATGCTAATGGTAGGCAGTCTGTCTTCTTCCTGGAATTTGCAGAAAACTAGCTCAGAACAAAGAACAGTAGCTGTATTTTAGGGAGCATCTGTTTTAGTCAGATAAGAGAAGGTCAAATAATTTTCATATATTTTTACTTTAAAATAATTTTGGTGCCAAAACTCTGTGGGAGAGGAAGGAATTTTTCTCTACCCTTCTAGATTCTTTTGACTGGTCTAACAATCAAATCAAAGTGAAAAAGATTAAGAGTAAGTGAACAAATTTAATGGCATATGTACATATGAGACCCCCAAATACATGAGAGTCAAAGACCCCACACACATGATAGGTTCAGAGACAGGAGGTTAAAAAGATGTGTATATGATACTCTGAGCTAAGGATGAGTTGGGGCACCTTGGGATTTCCAAGGAGAGGAAAGTCATTCTCAGTACAATGAAACAAGCAGATGATCAGTAAATATGTGCTTGCTCTGCCCTATATGTAGGTCACCAAAAGTTGTATCTGGCCCAAATTTAACTCTTGTTATGGGCAAAGTCCAAATTTAAATTCTTTAAGGAGAAATAAAAGTTTCTCACCCTGGCTGGCATAGCTCAGTGGATTGAGCGTGGGCTGAGAACCAAAGCATTGCAGGTTCGATTCCCAGTCAGGGCACATTCCTGGGTTGTAGGCCACGGCCCCCAGCAACCGCACATTGATGTTTCTCTCTCTCTCTCTCTCTCTCTCTCTTTCTCCCTCCCTTCCCTCTCTAAAAATAAATAAATAAAATCTTCAAAAAAAAAATCTTAAAAAAAAAAGTTTCTCATGTCCCCACATGGTCTTGATTATCTTCAGCTCAAAATAATTTGCATGCCAATCTGGCACATCTTGAGGAGGCCTACTCCAAACCTTTCAACTGTACTCCCCTCACAGTTTTGTATTAGCATTATCATTTACTAGTGATACAGAGATTCTATAAAGAACGAAAGTCTGAATAGTATACTGTCTACACAAGAATCATCCAAACTTGCAGAGAATTTTTATGAGTTTATTTCAAGCCAAACTGATGACAATTGCAGGGAAGCAACAATCTCAACATACTGAGAAAATGCTCCCGAGAATGGCAGTCTTGTGGTTTATTTTCTACATTAGAACTGAAGGAGGAGACACAAGAAAGGATGCATGAAATCCACTGATGATAGATTAAGGGGCCGGGAGAAAACAAAACAGAAACCTCTGACATTGGATAAATAACAAAAAGGAGAGACACATGATTTGTTTACATTGGAGGGTACAGGCTAGTTAAAAATTAACACAGCATATAAAGATGGTATTCGGGGAACAAAATAACAATGAGGTGTTTTGCTCTGGTGTGGTGGGTGTGCCCTGAGGGATCTGAAATGCAGATTTCTCTGACATTTCAAAGGTATGTTATTTTAGATGCAAAAAAACAGTAGACAGATCCATTGACTGATCATTGTTAAGGAAGTTACAGACCTAGGACATGACTATCCACTATGACCTGCTTTCAGTGAAGAAGTTTTATGTTCAGACCATCCTACGTGGTTACTCCTGATCTCTGAGCTTGCAAGCCTGCCATGCTGGCCTGCCCTGAGCTTGTCAGGTTTAGTATGTGGCACCTTTTCTGTCCACAGTATCAAAAATGACTTTAATAAAAGATAGAAGCTTTTGCTAGAAACTTAAAAAATAATATAATTTAGATAGTAAAGAGGAGGACATGGGTAAGGAGTTTTCAAATCGAAATCTCAAGAGAACTCTGTTTTCCCCAAACTGAGGAAGTGGAATCCTTCCGGTAGACCAGGTCTTGAACAAGGAATTCTCTGTTCCACAATCTTTCTCTATAACTGCGATGAAGTTGATTCTCATGTCCTTGTTTCCAACTCCAAAGTCATTCTAGAGCCAGTGTTTTTACTTTCACCACTTTATAGATTTAGATCATGCACAGATGGAACTATTATCATGAGGTCATCTAATCTCCAAAGTATGGAAGTAGAAGTCAGTTTGTAAAGATTAAAGGGTAATTGAAAACTGTTTGCAGAAGTTATCTGTTATTATAACAGAAGAAATAATTACATGAAGAAGAAAGAATTTCCATTGATACTATAAACCTCAGTCACTCTTTAGCTATACATGATCAGCTACTGATTCTATCTTCAGACAGAGTCCATTATCCTCAGAAAGTCTGCTGTTCTGCTGGAGTTACCAAAAACTGTAAAACAACCTTGATTGTAGCCCGGTTCAAAGGTCTGACTCAGTCCACACAGTTCAGAGTTTCAAGAAGCAAGATGCGCAAGGCAGTTCTCTAGAGTGGCATCTCAAACTCTATTTTGAAATGGCTCCACTTATTTCAACTTCTACAGGGAGATAATGAATATATAAAAGAAAGGACTTTAACTGATGGAATTGGAGCCCAGTGTCAGAAAAAGAACATTGGAGAAGTAAGATTTAGTAAAAAGCAGTGATATTTAACATTTCAAAAGCAATGTAAAAGACTACAGGAAGATGAATAAGAAATTAGATTTAAGGTGCAGAGTACTATAATTAAAGAATCTCAAATGGTCCTTAGCCTTCTATATATAGTCACCAGATTGAGAAGAATTCCATCGGATGGAAGACTACAAGAAACTGAGAAAAGAATTATGTTGGTAACTGAAATGAAGGCACAGGTATAAAATCTAACTTTAAAAAAGCCACAGTACTTGTTGGCTTACAATATGCATGAGAAATTTAACTCACGTTGTGAATGGTTGGCTTCAAAGAAAAAGGTGATAATTCAGGTTTAGACATGCTGAAATTGAAGTAATAATAAAGCATCCAAAGAGTAACATGAATCAGGTAGTAAGACATATCAAAGCAAAGAACAGGAGAGAAATAATAGGTAGAAATTGGATTATGAAGTCTTTGATGTACATGAAAAGATGACTGTGGTGAAGTGGTGAATTCATGGGTGCCCCCTATGGCATAGGGGATGCAGTCCTGGAAACAGGAGAATCGGGTTAGTTAGTGAACTGGTGCATTGAAGATGTTTTCCGTTATCATATGCTGGCAGTGTTCTCCCTTACTTGTCAAATCCCTTACGGTCATGATTTTTCCTGTAGCCATATTTTTTTTCAACTTCCATTCATACTATTTCATTGAATATTTCCAAGCAGCAGTGTGTTTAAGATACTCTCTCCCTGTCAAAGTATTTCCACAATCCACAATTCCCTGAGATCTTTACCATTTGTTGATCCCACCACATCTTTAATAATGTCTTGATCTACCATAAAAACCTACATTTTGAAATCTATCATTGTACTCTTCCTTTTTTTTTCATTGTGGCAGGTCCAGCATATCATTTGTGCTACTTTTTATTAGCCATTTTGTATCAGAAATCTTTCCTTACAAACTTAAAGTTGTATCAGTAAAAGAGCCACAGCAGGGTGAACACATTACTTGCCAACAAAACACTACTCAGAGAAATGCAACTGAGTGTTTTAGACACATATTGTAATAAGTCAGCATGGCTGTGACTACATTAAATAGCATATGCATGTAAAATTTAGGGGGGAGGACATTACAGAATGTAAATATAAAAGAATTAGGCCCTGTACATTTTAGTATGCTTACGCTCAGAGAATGTAGAAAAGGAAACCACATGTTCATTAAGATTATTATAATGTTGCCCAAGGGAGAACCTTGGGTGACTCCTACTTGGGAAAGAAGAAGAATCAGCTTGGCAGAGTTCGAATCATTAAGAGCACAGTCTTTGGAAATGATAGATTCAGTTTAGACTCCTTGCTTGTCACTTATCACTCACTATGTAATCTCTTTGGCATCTCCCAAGTCCTTAAGGGTCACCACAGCAGGATATGTTTTATGCACAGTTACAATGTACCAAAGATTTTAACACCAAGAATGCAACACCTAGCTCTATTATGTATTATGAAGACAGGCTAATCAAAAACAAAAAAGGTAACCAATATTTTTCAAAAATATCTCCAAATCTAATGAAGCCAATAATGAGATGCATTTCTTTTCAGTTCCTCTTCAGGAACTAGGCTGTTATAATAGGTCATAATTGTGCATATCACTTTTTGTGCCCAAAACTTTTTCCTAGCCAATATATATGATGAACTCGTATTAACTTTTTATTATTCACCTTTGTTTTTAGCTAATTGTCTTGTCAAGGACCTAATTACAGAAATTCTACGTTTTTGCACAAATGTCCAGTTATTCCACAAAGATTGTCTTCTAAGTATATGTGGCTATGAAGAATTCTTACAGAAGTAAGTAGCTCACAGAGGTAAATTTTGATCTTTGTGATAACCTATGTCAAGCAGCACTTACTTTTCTCCCTTTAATCAGACTTTGTACAAGCACTGTACCCTCCTAACCAGAATAATTAAATCAAATGTGGCCCCTTTAAAGTGAATTGAAAATGTTATGAGTCATATTGACAATCTTATTTTTGGTTCTATTTTGTATTTGGTGTATCAATGGCAACATATACTTGATTGACCTGTGACTAGGGTAACCAACCATCCATCCCAGTTTTCCCAGGACTTACAGGGTTCCCAGGACATGAGACTTTCAGTTTTGACACCAAGAATATCCTGGGAAAACCAACTAAACTTACCTGTAATAAAGCTTATTAGTGCTGATCACAATTTTAAAAAATAAATCATTCTGTAATAAATAATTTTAAAAATTGGAATGATATTAGTATGTTGATTAAGTGATGAGTTTTAAAAATCATATAGGGTTTGAGTATGATAAAAAACGTTTAAAAAATTTAAATGATTTAGATGTTAGAAAGAATAATAATGACTATTATGCATATGAAAATAAATTATATCAATATACATAGGCTGTTATATTCAAATAGTAAGCAAATCCCTGATATACACATATCCTTCAATTTCCATTAGGGAATAAATGACTATAACCAATCTATACTAATACTTGGCAACTTTATTCTTTTAATAAAAGCCAGGTAAATAAATTTTTAGTAACATTTCCATAGGGTAGTAAGTTTAAAAATACCTTTCTCATTTCATTATTCAGGAAGCTTTTAAAATAATGAGAAAAACCTGTTCTCAAGTATGACAACTTCAAATACTTATTTGATAGAAACCACGATAACTGTTCATCCTGAAATTCTTTGAAGACCTCACTTGAAAATACAATACAACTATAAGAAATTAAATATTTTTCTGCCGATATTGCATAGTTCTTATAAACAGGAAAGAAATACAGAATAAAATGTTTAATAAGGTGTATTGCTATTTACATTTTCTCTTTGTGTTTTTGCGAGTATCTAAAGATTGGCGACACTCAATGGCTAGGCAGCATCTTCTTCCAACTGACATTAGGTTTTAACAGCTTATCTGTGGAGCAAGGAGAAACACTCCAGTGATGCAATCTTATACTGAATACCCATTCATTAAAATTCATCTTCGAATGTGCAAGTCTCCAAATGTACATCTGGACATTGGCTGATGTCTAACATTTGATGCAAAGAACAAGAAACTTTATTAAATATATTCATTTAGTATCATCAGGAGGAAGCATCCCAAAAGCAAAAGTAGTGAAGAACAGAACTTTGGGAAAGTATAATGTGGACCTTGACTTACATAAAATTTTGAAAGGGTAAGTCATCCACAATTAGATGGCTAGTAGTTGACTGCTGAAAATGGTGTATGTCATTCCACTCTTTTCTTCTTGCTAATGCAAACATAATAGATTTCTAAAATGTTTTCATGGTCATCTATTTCTATTAAAAATTCATTTACCTAGGTTTTAGTAAAATAAAAAAAGTTGCCAAGTATTAGTATAGATTAATTATAGTCATTTATTTCCTAAAGGAAACTGAAGGATATGTGTATATCAGGGTTTGCTTACTATTTGAGAATAATAGCTTATGTTTACTGTTACAATTTATTTTAGTAATCAAATATTCATTAGTATTCTTTCTAATATTGAAATCAATCAGATTTTTTTAAGTTTGTTCTTATGCAATCTATCTAAAAATATGTCCTTAAATATTTGGAAATCTTCATAAAGTTTTTCTATGTCAGGAACACAGGTAAAGCATAATAAGTTAATAATGCAATAAGTAATAATTTAGTCACCAGCAGTTGTAGTACTACAATTCATCAGGAGTATTTAGCTAGACTTTATTGTAATAATAATAATAATAGCCATTGATCTATTGTACAAAATTACTTATACATAATGTATATTTACCAGAGCATGATTTCTAGCAACAACGAAAGAAAAAAACAGCACAACAAAACTAAATTTCCAATAACACTCTCAAACAATGGTGAAATAGGTCATGAACATAATTTTATTATAATATGGCATAGAATTTATAGATTAATAAAATATTGCATCACACCTTAATATAAAATGTATTATTGCTTTTAAGGGTGACAAGATACCTTTATAAACCATATTTTAATGTATCATTTTTTGTTAAAATAAGTATATTTCTATTTTAAATATAAGACAAAACTCCATACCCTAAAATGTTAGAGTAGTTACCCTTGAAAAAGGACTGTAATACAGATATTTATTCTTCTTTAATTTACAGAACTTCTACTATGAACTTGCTTTTTTGCTATCAGGAGAATATGAAAATAAGTTATTTCTTTGGAGAAAAAGCATTTAAATGACAGCATAAATAATAATGTATGCTTAAAGCAAGTTAGAAAGTAGAATAAGGAGACCGTCACTGAACTTATGAAAGATTGATGGAGCTTGAGCTAAAGTCTCGCTGGAGTATCCAAACTTCTGGTGTCTCTGGGCCTCACTGGAAGAAGAAGAGTTGTCTTGGGCCTCATACTAAATCACCAACACTAACGGAAACAAAAAATATGTCATAATGTTTTAAGTAAATTCATGATTTTGTGTTGGACCACATTCAGAGCTATCCTGAGCCGCATATTGCCCGTGGGCCACACAGGTGGACACCCCCGGGCCTAGGCAGTGGGGCTAAACAGGAGGTACTGGCATGAGGGCATAAAAATGGTGGGAGTCATGGCAGTTGATGACTGACTATGTGGGACTGCATGGGAGGGAGAAGTAGGTGATGTTGACCAGGTTTGATGGTGAGTTGAATATCAATGACATAGCTGTCAGAGAAACATAAGTTTTAGGTGTGCAAGATAATTAATCAAGTTTGAGATATGTTGAGTATGTGAGGGCCAAGGGGCATCCAACTTTATGAAAGTAGATAGGATTTTAGGAAAACAGGCCTAGATCAGGGAATCATTGGCTCTAATAAGGAATAAAGTCTTTAAAACAGGTAAGATCACATAGGGAAAGGGACCAAAAACAAGTATGCTGAGAACATCGATATTTGAAAAACAGAAGGGGGTAGAAGAGCAGAAAAATGAAATTGAGGAAAAGCAATATAAATTGTAGGTCACCATAGAAAATGTGTTTTTCACAAAAAGGAAGGAGAAAGCTTCAAATACCAACTAAATGCACCATCAAATGCTGAAAATAAATATTAGATGAATATTGAAAAATCACCATTAAATTTGACAATTGGGAAGTTAGGTAGCCACCCACATAAGAGTAGTTTTAGTAAAATGAAGGAAAGAAAAGCAAGATTGCAATGAGTTAAGAACAATGGAAGATGATAAATAAAAGCACATAGGCAGAAGTAATGTGTGGTGAGAAGAGCTGGGAGAAAGATGGGGTTCCACGTGCTGAGGGGAATTGGTCTGAAGATTTGAAGAAAATGGACAAGAGATACCAGATAATATTCTCTAGTTGAGGGGAAAAGCCAATAAAGAGGGAAGGATTGAAGGCACAGGACAGATCAGTGGTGGACTAAATTCCAGGATGGTTTCAAGAAGTCACCTGAAGAGGTTAGTGGTGCTCTAAATGAAAAAATTTCCTCCCCGATGACAAAGGCCAGCAAGAGATCAAATGAATAAGAATTTAAAATTTTAGTACCCAGACAGACAAACTATGCTTTTGGAAAAGTGGAGCTTTGATAAAAGTGGGGATGTTGAAGGAAGTAGAATAGAGATGATAATAATAGTAATAATAACAAAAACAAAAACAGAATCTACTTCATTGTTAAAAGCAAAAATTTTCACATGCTGCACTATTCACTTTCATGTAAGAGAAGCATGATTATTCCCATTTTATAGATTAGAAAGTTGAGGCTAGGAAAAATTAAATGGCTTCCTAAAAGTCATAAAATTTGGAAGCACCAAGGTCAGGACAGCACAGGTTTATCTGGCTCCGCAGCCCGAGGTCTTCCCAGTCTATGGCAAAGCCTTCGACATGATACAGGGCAGCTTGGAAACAAGTTACAGGGGTAGTGATCATAACCTTGGGCACTAAACGTGGGTTTATAGCTCAATCCACATCATTCAGGTGTAACATAAGAAAAAGAAAACGTAACTTATAGGACATTTATTTTCTGACATTTAAGATTTTTAAAAATCTTTAATCAGGAAATGTTTAGAATTGACTTGAACTCAAGAAAATTGTAATTACTAAAAGTGGGCTCTAAATGTCATTTCCAGATTTCTGATTAAACAAAAATCAATTTATTTTTGGAATTTTGAGAATGTTTAAGGAAATAAATAATATCAAAACAAATTTTACTCACTATTGGTAATGCTACTCCCTATTACTGTTGCTTTGGAGAAATGAGTTAACCTCTTTAACTTCAGTTTATTTACCTGTCAAAAATTAAATTTGTTAATATATTTTCTACTTTACAAATGAGTGTTAGGATTACATTTTAGTCATCTTTAATTCCAAATGTAAAAATTATATTAAACCGGTACTAGTCTTTTCATTACATATGGATTGCTTTGAGTTCCTGTAAAATGTGGGCCTTAATAAATTAAAAATATACAGTTGTTAAAGTATAATGAATTAAATAGAAAAATATCCCTCTCACAAAAAAACTATTACTTTTATATTATTATGTAGATACATTTTTCATTTTAAGCTGTCCTTATGTTATCAGAACTATGCTTCTTAATCTGTTCTGCTTTAGAAAGAAGAAGATACATTATATTTAGTTGCTACTTTTAGCAGTGTCTCATTCACTTTGGATTAGATAAGGGTAAATCCTTCATATTTAAACTCCTTTGTGTCTTCCAGGTGGTGTCTTTGTCTTTTAAACCGGTCACAATAAGTAACTGAGTCAATCAGGTTTTGAGGAAGTAGCTAAACCTTTTGTCATCACAATTGAAATGTCAATGGTCAGGATATTTTTTCACAATTTCGACAATGGTACATTTGTGATGCTCTGTTTTTACTTCTTCCTGAGTCATATTTTTCTACCTTTTAACCCACTTGTCTTTACTAAGGTTTGTAAAGTAATACATGAAATCTTAAAAAGGGAGTGAATCTAAATAAATACAATGCTAGGTAGGTAGGTAGATTGATAGGTATGATATATAGATGGATGCAAATTACACATTTATCTACATTTATATTGATTCATTAAAACAGTGTTCTTGGATTTTAACATGTTCACCAGTCACCCAAAGATCTTGTTAAAAAAGCATTCTCATTCAGTTGGTGGGTGATGGGGCCGGAGACTGCATTTCTAAGGCACTTCTGTGGGATGCTGATGCTTGAGGCCCACTGTTCACATTTCAAGTAGCAAGATATTACTAGAATATTAGTGAACAAAGAATTCAGACTGTATGAAAAAAATATGCACACTTTTCCAAAAAGGCATATTGAACAAAAGTTAAATTTAATCAACAAAGTATTTAGGATGTTATAGTTTGTGACATATTGCAAAATTAAGAAAGAAATTTTTCCTAGCAAGCCAAAACTTCCTTTCATAAGTCAACTATATTGTTATGGCAACGTATTTAGTGTTAATCTTAATTTGGTATCACAAACGTCTCACGTCAATTCACACATTCCATTCTCTCTCTCTCTGCTCTCTCCGTGCTCCCCTTCTCCCTGTTTAATGTTTCAGCAATCATGACAGCAAACTCTATATCATGTTTGCACAACTCTTCTCAAAAAATGAGATATAACGTATCAATACTTCAATTACATAAAGTACAGTATCATTATCGGTATTCTTCTCGAAAACTGCTTTATACACAGTTTGATGACCATACTAAAGAGTAAATTAAAGAACTACAACAGAAACTGCATTAATTTCCTCATAGGCTTATGGTACCTTAATATGAAGTTATCAGCAATATGAAGAGTGGAATACAAAACCAAGTTAAGCTAGAATAAATTAAATAGATAACAGAAATTCACTCAAAAAATATTAACAGCTTTCTTCACATTCCTGATCTGTAAGCCCCCGTGTTACTTTCCATGGTAGGATTCCCCTTTCAGTCCCAGTCCTCTATTCCCGTGATCTCATCCAGTACACAGACTCCGCTGGGCTCCTGCAGGGGACTTTTTTTATCTCTCCTGTTAGAGCACGGATCCAGAGAACAAGAGACAGACAGACTGTTTGCTGAGGTGGTTCTGCATCCTGCTTTCCATCCAGAGAGTAGCAATAGCTGTAACTCCACCTGGACTTGTAACCATTTTGAGTTTTTTTCATTTATAATATACAAAGTTTAATGTTACTTCATGATTTGATCTCTTATCTAGACCAGTATTTATCAGGAATGCAAGTTTCTGCGTTTCTTAATCCTAACCTATGTGATTTAAGTAATTTTTTTCTAACAAAAGTCTTGCTGTAGATCTTACTCTCTAACTCACCTGAAAAATAATTTTCTTTATCAGCTGCAGTGTGAAACAATACAGTTTAGGAAACCTAAAAGCTTTTGCTGAGTAAAATACGACTGCATGGTTAGTAGTAAACCACAAGTGCAGAATTAGAAGAGCTGAAAAATCTTTCTTAAAAATTCTATTGTACTTGGGCTTATAGCTAGGGCCAGGTTTTATATCTTTGGCTTAAAAAACACACAAAATTTTATTATGTAACTGATTTTTGTCAAGGAATTTTAGAATCCAGAGTGCTGAAAAAAAGTAAAAATAAAAGGAAGAAAGAAAAAACTAAGGTAATTAATAATCGTCCTTTAAAATTGTCACATATGTTCTTAAATCTAAATTACGCATGCAGAATCGGCGTCTTCATTCATCAGCGGGATTGACTTGTGTGATGTGGCTGCGTACTTGTGGGTGTCTTTTCTGTCTTCTGAACTCTTAACAGAGAAAATGTTGAATACCTTTGATTAGAGTGAGAGAGGCCTTTTCAAGCGTTAAGTCTAATTAGAATATTTAAATAATCTTCTTAAGAAAATTTGTACTATTAAAAATGTTTTAGCTAATCTTGTGATAATTTGTATTAATTTATTCTTTAAACATTTGATTATAAATTAGCATTGCCTTTATTCAAAGTAAAAAAGACTATTACCAGTAAAGTAAAGGCTAGGTTATATTATATAAATTTTAAGGTAATAGTTTATATTCATTGCAGTAAAAACTGGGCTGTCTGTATTTCTGGGGGGAGGGAGTGAATCTTTTTCTTCTCAATAAAATTAAGTATTTAATTTAGCTAACCTGAACAAATTGATTATTTCCAGCATATTCAGAACAACCAAAGTGTTTTGATATTATAACCTACTCTGTTATAACTGTTCAGATGTCCTTTGGAATACATAAAGAAATACATTAAGGTGTGTTTCTTTTATATAATTTTACTCTCCCAATGGTAAAATCACCAAGTGAGTCATGAAGTCACCATGGTTCACTGAGACAAGCATGTCACAGAGGTGGAAAGAACGCGTCACCACTTTGAGACCTCCCACACACGATAATAAAAGTGGGTTCTATTAATGAATCATTCATTAAGAGCATCTTCAGTGACTTCAATTTAGTTTTCAGGTCTTCAAATTACTTTCCTCAACATTTTAAAATTAACTCTGGTTTCTATCATTAATAAGTAAATAATTAATCATCATAATAATAATATCATACACACATTTGATTCTAACCAATAACTTTACTAGAATAAATGCCCTAATATGTGAGTACTCTCTATACATCTTCTTTTGAAAGCAATTCCCCCAAAGAAAGAGCTTGTGTGAAATAAAGTTATTATTGAAAGTTACATGCAAGAATTATGGCATATTTTAGTTCCAACACTCTAAAAACTTTCATGATTGTGCAACAGACTTCATAAAAAGAATCCCAGAGCTGTTGCATGCTTTTTCCAAGAAGGCAAGGCAAATCAGAATTAAGTGTAGGTGTATAATTGAACTTTACTATACCTAAAACTATAATAGGCAATGCAATAGCTTTAGAGTTATTTTTGTTACTCAGAAAGTGTTATTTACTTCTAAAAACTAAGATTTATTAATCACTGTCCCACCACCACCATCAGTTTTTAATTAATTAAAGCTTAAATAATGTAGTACTCAATTTTTCTTAAATAAAGGAACTAGGTGGACAATATTTGAATTAATATTTCAAATTAGCCCTTATCACCTTATTAAGGTTTAAATGTGCTATTTTAATCTTGGTTCTTAAATGTTTTGTATTAGTAAATTCCACAGAATGTTTCTCCTCAGAAGGTTTGTGGGGAAAAATAATGAAAACTTGAAATGAAACAATATCTGTACTATTTATCTCCTGGGTTGGTGACTATATTACCAATTATATATATATAATACCCCAAAAAGAACTTTTTGGAGCTTAGTATATATTTTTGCCAAGGATACAAAGTTCCAGCTTCACTGCTATATTTCTATCTTATTGCTTTTCTGTCTTTGTTATCTTTATTTATATAGATTTTTGTGCTATAACTTTATTGTCTTTTGTGAATGCATAGCTTAATAGAGCATCATAAACTTAGAAATTTTTTTTAAGATTTTATTTATTTTTATACAGGGGAAGAGAGGAAGAAAGAGGGAGAGAAATATCAATTGTGATTGCCTCTCAAGAGCTCTCTAATGGGGACCTGGCCTGCAACCCAGGCATGTGCCCTGACTGGGAATCAAACCAGTGACCCTTCATTTTTCGGGCCTGTGCTCAATCTACTGAGCCACATCAAGCAGGGCTAAATTTGAAAATTTTTATAAAACATTTTTTCTAGATTTAAATAACACCTCCCATGCAGTACATGCAATTTCATTTTATTTTTGAGTAGAGAAACAAAGGATAGTTGTCTTTTTACAGACTGGAGGGAATTCTTAAGAAAAGTGGGGCAATTGAATAGATCTCTTATGTCCATTGGCATCCATTTATGCCCCATGGAGGGTCTCTAATCAAAACCATGACTCTCCTCTATTAACCCCCATGGCCGTAAAAACTCTAGTTTTAGAATTTAACTTATACTTGTCTATCCAAGTAATAATGTTTAACTTTCCCTCCTTATGGTTCCCCTGAGAGAAAAACAACAATGAACTTGAGGTGCACTGGTTGAGGAAAACAAATGATCACATAGCTTTACCTATATTGAGTCAGCAACAAAGAACAGTTTGCACATAAATACAGGGTATTTTTTATTAGCTACACGGCTTACTAGAATTAAAAATATGGAAGCTGTATTATAGAAATTTTTAAATGGCAAATACCAAAGGAATGTGTGTGTGTGTATACACATGTGTATACACAAAAGTATTTGAAAATGTTCTGTACAATACTAGAGTATTATCAATATTTTAATATTGGGAATGTTCATCTTGCATTTCTTAGTCAACCTAAGTGTTAAAAGAGAGCTTAATTACTGAGTTTTCTTAAAGAAATGTCTTCAATGGCTGCCAGTAATCCTGACTCTAAAAATTTATAAAATCTAATTGGAATACTTTTTTCTCTATATGACTAATATTCCACAGTACATCTCTGTGACTACTTACTATACATATGAATGAAGAATATTTAAGCCTAGTTATACTATAAAATAGCAATATGTATTTATTCCAATTAAAGAGTAATGTTCATAAATGTGTGTTTACAAGGATTCCTAGACTGATAGGAATCAATATCTGTAGGTTGGACACTATTTAGGATTTTTTTTTTTTTTGCCCATTGAGCAAATTTGAAGTATTTTTGTATCATTTTGAGGGTGCTAAGGTGGTTAATCTCTCTTCAATGTAAACATGCTGCTCTGAAATAATTTAAAATAACATGAGCACTGATGAATAGGAAATAGGAGTAATTATGTGCAAGGATTCAGCTTCTTGGCATTCATCTTCAGTGACAGGTATGCTCATAACAGTTCCTAAGATAGTAACTAGCATATTTATTTGTTGCGAGAATAAATAAATGGATGTGCAGAACTTTGATTTACTAGTATAAATGGAAAAAACAACTGTAAGTATTTTTTAAAAATAGTAATTGTGAAAATGAAAACATTTACAGAGAATTTAATAGATACCAACAGAGTAATGTGCTATTTGTCTGATATCGTTGGAAATAGGTGGTCCCTAATATTTAGTGAATTTTCCAAATAAATGAATACATTACCTTAAGGGTCCCAAATTTTTAATATAAGGTATTTTTTGCTGACATCCTTCATACATTTAACCTAGATGACTAAATAAAATACATTAACACAATTCAGTCTTTTTAATGACTCAAAGTCACTGGAAATATCAAAATTCAAAGCTTAGAAGTGGTCATATAGTAAAAGCTCTTTATTCAAAAAAATAACAATCAGATTTCTTACATTGTAAATCATTAATTCATTGTGCTTATCATTTAATCTATGATTAGCAAATACACAGAGAGAAAAGCAAGAAGAAAAAAAAGACGAAGGAAGGAAAGAAGGAAGGAAGGAAGGAAGGAAGGAAGGAAGGAAGGAAGGAAGGAAGGAAGGAAGGAAGGAAGGGGGAAAAAGAAAGAAAAGAGAGAGAGGAAGGAAGGAAGGGAAAGAAAGACAGGAAGAAAAGAAGGAAGGAAGGGATGGAGGGAGGGAAGGCAGGAGGGAGGAAGGAAGGCAGGCAAAGAAAGAAAGAGGCAGAAAATATACTACACCACTGGAAATTTCTGAAATATAAAGGGCTATTTTTTCTGTTTAATCTGCTTGTCCACCCTTTGACATAGACATTAATATCCCAACTCTGCAAAGCAAAATAATGAGTTTGATATAGTTTCATTGACCTGCATAAGGCTATAGAGATAGTAAATCTGTCTCTAGAGCCCAGGACTTTCTCACCTCACCACTCTGCTCCTTCCATACAGTGGTCCCCACATGCACTTTGTGGCATTGGCCTGGAAGCATGTTGCCCTTAGCTTTGAGATGGCTGGGCAAAACCAACTTTAAATATGTAAAATATGCTTTATTACAATGTATTATGTTTACTCTAAATACATCTAATCATTTTCTAACTTAATGCATTTGAAGGTGTTTGTCATATCTTGTCATATAAGTATGAATAAGAAACACATAAAACTAGGGATATATATAAAACTTTTATCAGACACTAAGTTCCAAATCAAGTCAAAGAGGAAAGCAAACAGTTGGGGGGTATTTTGGGAAGAAATGATTGTTCATATTTTTTCTTCAGTGATCGCTCTTTGGGGAGCCACAAAATATTTCAGAAAGATAAATCTATTATTCAACTTAATCTGCAAAAAAATAAGGACATTCCAGGAAAGTTATCTCGAAAGGTAAGATGTTCTTAACATTCATTTTAATTTCCAAACTGATCATTTTAAGGACAATAGTCCTATCCTTACAATTGTTGCTGATTTCTAATTATATAACCTAATGAATATATGTTTATGTGAGTATATTTATTAAAATGTAATAAAATATTTATTATATACCTGCTAACAATTTGAACCAGAGCAATTGCATTAACAATTTACTGCAACCTCAGTATAATAATAAATCAATAGATCTCTTGGAAAAGTTATTTATGAGAAACTTATTAAGGTTATCATGTTCATACCATCAACGAATCCACTAGAAAGTAAATATAATAGAAAATGTGAAAGAGAAACCACTGAAATAAGAGAAGGAACACAACTCTCGTTCTATCTGAAGACAATGTCTGCATCAACACAGTTTCAATCAGGACAGATTAATATTCCTAATATATAATAAAACTATCTAGAAAGGAGTCACCATGCTTTAATGACACAATTCATGCTGTTTGATATGAATTGTATTCCCTGTGTGATGTGTTGAGTTACTTCAAACCCAAATTGCACAGTACGCAGTGAATTTTGAAATTTTGGCAGATTTTGTCTTCCAATTACCTGCATTAAGCAAGAATCCCAGCACCCTGTCATTTACATCAGATAACAGATTTCCAGTGCCACGACTCCTTTTTTTTTTAGTCTGAGGTCTTTCATCATAAAATGTGTCAGATGGCACATTAGGAGGCAATATATCTAGGCAGAATATAACATAATGAGGCCCAAAGAGAGTTATTTAGAAATACCCTTTGGAACTGGTTACCTATCTCAGCCAGTGGTGAAAGCTCCAGGACTCTGCGTCTGAAACCTCACAAAGAAACATTATAGAGTACGACTAAAACTCTCAGTATTAAGAAGCCTAAAAGTCTTCACAGTGTCCTCCGTGTTGACAAAATCAAGCTGAAATCATCATTTTCATCTCAATGTGAAGTGAAAGAGAGAAATGGAAGAGAGAAAACATGATTCTTATTGCTGCTCTTGTTTAGAAGATTCATGTTGCTAAGAAAAAAGTTATCTCATTGGTAGAAATTCACAGATCACTAGCATTTCAGTTACATGTAAATCAAAGTTTATTCTTCAATCCATGTAACTCTACATGTTTTATGACTTGGACTTGAGCATTTCTATCACATTGAATCTTCATAACAATTTTAAGTGGTAAATATTATTCAAAATAAAGCAATGAATCACAGGGACCCCCATGACTTTCCCCGGATCATATTCATGGACAGGTGGATTTGAGCCCAGCCAGTGGGTCTTCACAGCTCATACCTCATTATACCTCATGCTACCAACTTCCTCAAAAGTTTTAGATGTGAGTTTCAGAGCAACAGATTAAAATTACAGACATATATATATACATATGTATATATGTATACATATACATGTGTATATGTATATACATATATATGTGTGTGCATATATGAAATACATTTTCTTTTTTTGTTTTGTTTTGTTTTCCTCTGCTACATTCACATACCTTAATGTCTGGAGCATAACAGGTGTTCAATGATAGTCACATGAAGTGCCAGGCATTGTTATCAGTGCTCTACATGTATTAATTCACAATAGCTCAAGAGCAGGAAAAAAAAGGTAGTAATTACTATTGTTTTTCTTTTCATAGAAATAAAAGTACTTTAAAAAGTTATTTGAATGGCCCAGTGCCTTACAGCTAGTAAATAAGAGAGATGGGATTTGAGCAAATCTAGTCTGGCCATAGAGCTCACTGTAGCATGATGACAGCCAATATAGTGTCTTTGAGTTGTTGCCATCACCAGTGTTATCATATCCAAGCACACAGTCACCTCTGGGTTTAAAGTGTGTAGTTGTCAAGAAATGCCTGCTTCTCAAGCTGTCATTTGGATCAGAGTGGGAATTAAGTTACATGGTTCTTTTTTTTTTTTTTACTTTTCAAGCTTCGACTCATGAATCTTTATCTTTTACAATGACTATCACCAACTGTTAGCTAATTCAACAATTTATAAAGAGTATAAATGCCTTTTCTCATCCACAACTTTTCCTAGCACTTACACTCTTATGCAAAAATTGATAATATGCTTAATGGCATAGGTATCTGTATATTCACCATTCACTCATATTTCCTGTGTAACTGTTGTGTAGCATGCCCTGTGCAAATGAGTAATTAGTGTAATGAACAAAATCAATGAGATCTCTGCCCTCAAAGGGCTGAATGTTCAGGGGAGTCAACTGGCTTTACTCTCAATTAAGAGCAGTGGTGGCCCTACATGGGCTATGAAAAAGGCATTCCATGTCTCCATCTCCCCAATGTGATGTTTTAGCATCACATTCCAAATGAGAAGACATTAGGTTATATTAAAATCTATGAGTTTACTTCTAAGTACTATGTTCTATATGTATAAATCTAATGATTGATTAATTCAATAAATATCTTTGCATGTCATGTATCTAGTATTTGCCTTAAAGGATCTGTATAGTGAAGAAAGAGTTTAGTGAGCCCACTTAAAATTTAGAATTATATCTTAGAATACATGTATGCACGGACTCTTATTCATTTGTTCATTAAACATATAATAATTGAGCACTGACCATGAGACAAGAACTATTCTAAACACTGGTGACATGGAGGCAAAAAAGATATCTCAGAACTTGTTCTAGAATGTAGAGTTCACATTCAAGAAAAAGAGACAGAAAATAAAGAAATGTACATAAAAATTTTGATAGAAATATGTGCTTTGAAAGAAAAATAGCTATGCTTTTAGAGTCTGGAGTAGGAACCCCTGATGCAAATGAATATGAAGGACTAGTGGTGGTAATTATTTTCAGATACACATCCTACAGCATATAGGTTTAGCTCTGACCATAAGAAATAAGGAGTATCAAATTCACTAATTCGGCATCTTTTTTTAAAAGCCAAGATTCTGGTTTCATAATCCCAAATTCAAATGTCTACTCTTAGACATATTAAAGTCTCTGCACCTGAGTCTTCTCATATAAAAAATGTGAATAATAATAGTATTTTCCTAATATGGTTACTATAAGAACTCAATTAGCATCAATAAAGAGCTTAAATAAGTTCCTATATTTAGTCAGGACTATATAGATATTAGTTATCAATGTCATACAATTGGTATGATAGAATATATATTTTAGTCTTTTTCTATTAAACTCTATATGATGAGATAATAAATGTTCTTTCATGATTCTATATTTTTAAAGTGCTATCAAAATTTTCTGTGATTTTCATAATTTTAGGTGTAAAAATTATAAACAATTATATTTCTTCGTAGTAGAACAACATAAATGGCTTGATAATATTATTTTTATATAATACTAAGAATATAATAACTATTATAGTTCTATTAAATGATTGACAAGCAGTCCCTTAAGTAGATACTTCAGAATTCTAAAAGGCATTGTGAAGCTCCATTCATCTCATACACCTTTCTTGTTTTAAACTTACTTGTCTTTTAATAAAATAAGGACATCTAATTCTTGTTCCATGAGATTATTTATAAAACAAGTTGACAGTCTTTGGAAATCATTCTAGGTTTCCAAATTTTAAAATCCCCCTCTTAATGTAATGTAATGTTATGTGAGTGAATGACTGAGTCTTTTTAAAAAAATTTGTTCTGCCTCTATCTCTCTTAACTTTGATCAAAAGCATTGTCAACTTTGTAGATATTAATCATAAATGCAATATTTCTTTCTGGCTCAAGAAAATATTCACAGAACATTCAACAAAAGATTTTTATGTGAAAAAAGAAAAAAAACACTGTAACTTTTTTCTTAAGATGAAGGTATGACCTTTAGCTTTAGAGAAAAGTAAAATATATAATATATTCTGTAGATAAATGCTCAAAATTTTCTCTAGCTTTTTGAAATGCTTTAAATGAGAATTTTCCCTTGTAAATTACCATATTACAAAAATCAATCCCCTCCCCTCAAAAGCATCTCTGGAAGCCAAGTAAAGTGGTTAGAAAATGATTATTATGCTATACAGAACAATGTAAATAAGACACATTATTTACATAATTGCCTAGATTTTAACTTCTGAAGAAATGAAAGTCCAAAATATTACAGTTGAAATTTTACTACCTCTTTTTTCAGTTCCAGATTTCCCTTTTTATTTTTCCTCCTTAACTGTCCTTTTCAGGCCTAAAGTTTAGCTTTTACTATTGAAGAAAAAAATTGTCTTACCACTATCACACTTCCCCATGTAGTCATCCCACTGACTCCAGATGTAAATTCCTAGATCGTAAGCCTCATGTTTTTAAGTTCCTTAGCTTTTCTACAAAGTTTTTGTTAATAGCACACACTCAACGTACTGTATGATAAGTGACCTCATTCTGTCCAATCCAACTTAGCTTCCTTATTCTTCCTCCCCAAACAACCAATATGAATATCAATCTACTTTTGACCTTAAACCATGTAAAGGTTTTCCTTCTGATGTGTTCTGTTAGAAACTCTAATAGGCAGTTTTTAAAGTAGATTGTGTGTGTTTTGACATAAAAAGATTACATGCACCGCAGCATTTAAAGGACTCACCCAGGGGCCAAACTTAACGCCCCCGTGTGGTGAAATAGTGCACCTGTGATGACAAACTGCATTCTGCGCAGACTTGCCTAGGGTCATCCTGAAGAACCTCGCGGCACTAATCTGGGAGTGAGGTTTGGACGTGTGTGCACGTGCACACATGGATTACAGACCGGATACTTTACATTGAGTAGTTCCTGCTCATCTTGGGAGAATGATCACAGTGCCATGTGATATCTTCCGGGATTTATAGCAATCAGTAGTTGTAAATCATTAGTACCATTTAATGTTCATGAAATGGTAAGTTCTCTTAACTAACATTTGGCAGCAAGATGTGGTAAAGCTGAAATGGAGGCATTCATTCCATGTCTTCACACCAACCTGGCACACTGGTCCGGGCTTACGCTGCCGTGGTGTCCAGGGAAAGAACAAGTGCGCATGTGTGCGAGGTGCCTGGGAAACCGCCTTCCACCCAGAAGAAATAACGTTTGACCTTGGTGATGTCAGGATGCCCTTCAACTGTCCTTGAGGCTTATCTCCAGCTAAAGCTCAGCTCTCTGTTTTACTTTTGAAAAGAATGCCTATGCAGTTAAGAGTCCTGTAAGGTCTTTAAAACAACTTATTAAAGATGATGGATGAGGGTTATCAAAGAGGTGAATTAAATGACAGCAGGAAGTTACAGACCTATTTTTATCTGGTACTCATTCCTATTCACTCCATAAATATTAATATATTCTGCTGTCCACAGCATGAAGATGACCACAGTCAGTTTTTTCTGAACCAACTTTTAGAATTTATGCATATTTGGAAAATATCCAGGTAAGACATTTTATTTCTGTTCCAAGACAACTTTCTGACTGAGTTCTCAAGTGTCAAATCACAATATTTTTCCGTTGATTGTAAAAACCGTCCTTTCACTAGTATCGAGGAAGCTATTGTACTTTTAATAGATACGTCTTTTTGGCAAATTCTGTTAATAATTATCTCTTCCTCACAGCTATTCACATACATTTGAAGAGCTGCTGACACCTTTCAGAACAATCTAACATTCATTTTAAATATCTCTGCTACCAGTTGTTACATTTTCAATGATTTTTCTCCTACTCATTTTGTGAATTTGAGTTTGCACGTGTCACTAAGCTCTCTGTATAACTGCATTTCCATACTTTGAAAGTCACCATCTCCTGCTTTAAAATCCTTTCTGGAAATCTCTGAAAATACCTAGTATATTTAAACAGAGGAGTGTGGATTCAAATTGGAAAGCTCAAGTGACAGCAAATGAACACATCCATATTGATTCTGATATCTAAATGTATGCATGCATTATTTGAAAGAATAGACCTAACTAAGAAGCTAACTTGGGAGAAGATACCAGTGACACATTATTGGCTTATCTGCAATAAATATTGTTCCGAGTTGAATGAGCAAATACTGGGGTATGGGAGGTATATGTCACAACTCTCTAAAAAGCACGATGTAAAAAATACAATTTAAAATTATCGTAGGTAGCTATTAATAGTAGATGTCACTTCATATACATTTTGCATATATTATCTCAGTTAATTCTCCCTATAGCCCTATGATAGTACATATTATCTTATTTCAGAATCAAGAAAATACAATTTTAGCACTTTAAAGTTATTTAACTGGCCCAGGACCATATATTTTGTTAGTGAAAAGACTGAAATCAGCTCTGAAATTTGCAAAGGACGTATATTCTTTTATTAAACTATTGTGTCTTTCCATGTGTGCTTCCCTTTTTTCTACCAAAATATTCAGCCTCATACCATATAATCACAGAATGGGTAGGATTAGCAAGGACTTTTGACATAACCTAATCCAAATCTTCATTTCATAGCTAACTACTGGATCGGGTATAGGTTCACTTCAAAATGGCACACTGACAAAGGCTGTGATTTCCCTGTTTTAAGAAAACAAAAAACAAACAAACAAAAAAAACAGCTGTAGAGGGGAAAGAGACATCAAAGCTGACAAACTCTTTAAAAGGTGGGAAATCCCTGGGAGACAAAGAATTGTTTTAACTGGTTTGGTGGAGCATGCCCACTACCTTGGGCACAGAGAGACTTGTGGAGTCTGTAAGAACATGGTTAAAGCAAGGGAGTTTTCATTCTCGTTCTGTCTTACCCTGCCATTATCTACCACTTCACAGAAGTCTGGTGGCCTTGGCCACCATGCAGTACAGGTGTCTCCAGTGCAGGTTTATTTAGGCAAAGCAAAAGCTCTGTTGCAATGGGAAGTAGAGGAATCCTGACAGGGACAGACCAGCTTCAGAACCTAACCCCTCCATCCCTTCTCTACAGTCCCAGAGTCACAGACTACAGTCTAGAGGGACCCCAACACCCAATACTGCTTGTCCTCCATAAAGGAAAGTAAAACACAGAGAAATCCATAATTGTCTCTGCCATCAAAAAGATATTTAATGCCACAGCCATGACTAAAATCAAGCGTCTAACTCTCCATCCATGCTTAGGCCGCTTATTCTCTACTCAGCCTTAACACTTGTAAATGTTATCTAGCACAGGTGCGTTCTGAGCCTCATAAAGGCCATTGGATGCTTTGTTTCCTTTCCCTTTTAAGTTTTACTGAGCTGTAATAGACATATAACATTGTATAAATGTAATGTGTACAACTGATTATTTGATAGATATGTATCCCAAAATGTTAATCACAACATTAGTTACCATATCCTTCACTCACATGATTACCACTTTCTTATTGTTATAGTAAGAACATTAAAGCTCTGTTCTCACAGCAACTCAGGTGTACAATACAGTGTTGTTAACTATAGTGACAGTGCTGTACCTTCAGTCCTGGAGCTTATTTATCTTATAACCGAAAGCGTGTGCCCTTTGACCCGCACCTCCCCACTTCCCCTGCCCTGGCTCTTCAACCCTGGGCAGTTACGTTTCTGTGTTCTGTTTCCATTCTGTTTATAGATTCGACATATAATTGAGATCATATGGTATTTGCCTCTCTCTCTCTGACTGATTTCTCTTAGCATAATGCCCTCAGGGTTCATCAAAGTGGTCACATATAAGAGGGTTTCTTTTATGCCTGAATAATATTTCACTGTGTGTGTACATAACATTTTCTTTATCCATTTGCATATTGATGGATGCATTTGTTATTTTTTTTATTTGCGATATCTCATTCTGATTTTGATTTACATTTCCCTGATATTACTGATGTTCTTCACATATCCTTAAGAGAAAGGTTCATTTGAGTCCTCTGCCCCTTTTTAATTGATTTTTTCTTTTGTTATTGAATTGTATGACTTTATTATATATTTTACTTCCTAATCAGCTTATGTTTTGTGAGGGGGTTTTCTCTCAAACCCCAGATTGCCTTTTTATTTTGTTCACTGTTTCCTCATTTGTGCAGAAGCTTTGTAGTTTGATGTAGGCCCACTGGCTGATTTTGCTTTCTGATATCGCTTGTGCTGTGGCTGTGAAACCCAAAATCTCATTGCAAAAACTGATGTCAGGAGGCTTTTCCCTTGTGTTTTCTTCTAGGACCTTTACTGTTTCAGGTCTTATGTGCAAGTCCTTAATCCATTTTCAGTTAATTTTTGTCAATGGTTTAAGATATGGGTCCAATTTCATTCTTTTGCAGAAGCCTACCCAGTTATCCCAACACAACTCATTCCAGAGAGTACCATCTCCCCACAGCGTACTCTCAACTCCTTTGTCAGCTGTGACTTGAACGTGTGTCTATAGTTTTACTTCTGGACTCTCAATTCTGTTCCAGGGGCCTATGTGTCTGTTTTTTAAACTTTAGCGAATTTATTGAGGTAAAATTGGTTAATAAAATTTTATAGGTGTGTGCTCACCACCCAAAGACTCTATCATGTTTTCCAACCCAATTTTAAGGAAAGTTTTTTTTTTCTTTCCAGACAGTGCCTTTCAACAGTAATCAAAAAATATGACTTGCACCTGAAATGCCTGTTGAAAACCCAGGTATTAATTAACATTTGTTACTTCGTTTATCAATTCAATAAGCATGTATTAAGCATCAACTCTTTTCTAAAACTTAACAAGTTTCTTAATATATGAAGATGAATAAAGCAGTGTCTATTCTTGAGTGGCTTTCATTTTACTATGACAAAACAAGCAAGCAAATACATGTGTGTGATGACATGTCATAGTCCCTGTGAAAGACCTATGTGTATATAGGACACACACAAGGGGGTTGTCAATTTTATTTATTTGATCTGGATGTTGAAAAATAAGCATGCCAGTCATAGAAAGGACATAGTAAAGGAAGGTAAGAAGTAGGGATAACTTTCAGCAGAGGAAAATATGAATGAAAGAGCCTGGCGTGATTAAGAAACTATGAAATTTACTGCTAACCAAAGGGTCACCGGTTTGATTCCCAGTCAGAGTAAATGCCTGGGTTGTGGGCCAGGTCCCCAGTGGGGGCCACATGAGAGGCAACCACACATTGATGTTTCTCTCTCTCTCATTCTCCCTCCCTTCCCCACTCTAAAAATAAATAAATAAAATCTAAAAAAAAAAAGGAAAGAAACTATGAAATTTACAATGGTTGCAAATAGAGTTGGTGAGAGCCTGGAAAAAGGCCAGATGAAAGAGGCAAATTCAGGATCTTAAGGACATATTATTGGCAATTGAATGATTTTCTAATTTTCAGGTGATGACATGGAGCCAACATGCAGTCATGTAGAATGACAGATGAGTAATTAGAGAAGCATCCATTAGCCCAAAAAGAGGCCTTCGTTAGCACAAAGAGAGGCTGAGGGCATTGTCAAAAGTTTTAATGTAGGAATGGACAGGAGGGGACGGATTCATAACAGGTTAAGATGTGTAATTTACAAGATTTGGTAAAGTACTGTGAGTACCAAAAGAACAGGTTGCCTAAATTTCCTCCAGATTCCTGGCTGTTGTCTGACTGCTTGAAAACTTCAATCCACTAAAACAGTGAAGAGAGAAGTTAACTTGGCAGGGGGAGATGATGGATTTAGTCCAAGACTACTGAGATTTGGTCATCAACTGGGCATCTACATTGTAATCACTGTTATATAGATCATTTCTTATAAGTTGTTCTTGCAGGAAAGGGTTCCTTTTCCACAGAGATAACATACGATTAAAGAATCTGTATAACAGAATGTTTTAAAATAAGTGAGGATTACTTTTTTCCATCAAATAACTTGACTCCAGATATGCATATAAAGTGACATACATCTTAAGTAACTATTTCTAACACTAATGAACAGTAAAGGATTCTGAAAATAAATTATATTTCTTCCTACAGATCCTGAATTCATGTGTGAATTCCATGTGAATATTTAAAGACATGGGGGTGACAAACACATGACCTATATTCCTTCCTCAAGTGTGATCCTCTCACTCTAATTTCATTTTCCTTCCTTGAGCCTGGCTGAATCTGGAAATTTTAATGTAGACTGTAAAAATAATTCAAAATTAGATTATTTTAGGGCTCATGAAAGTGTCACAATTACTACTTCTTTCAGCTTGATTGTTCACCTTTGTGATAGTCATTTCTTTAGTGTAGAATTTCAAACTTGCCAGGGACCAGGACAGTTTAAGGCTTCATTCCCAGATCATTTATGTATCTTGAATACATGTAGATATACTTTTGAGGTTATGGTAAAGTACTCATAGATGAATTTTAATGATCTAAGTGCCAGATGTCTCATTATGTTTTTACACACACACACACACACACAGAAACTGTTGAGAATCTGTTAACAGTTCTTATTTTCTAAAAATAGAAATTTGAACATATTACTCATACATGAAGAATCCAATATTTCCACTTTGAAAGAAACCATTGATTATTATAAATTTTTAAAATATGACATAGAAGTTGGCAAAACATCAAAGAAATAGTATCCTTATAATATCACTGGCAAATAATTATCATCACCCACATCTGAATTATTTAATAACTAGGCCACTGTGTCTGCGATTTTCTAGATGAAATCCATGAAAACAATAAGGCTTTTAAATGAGATTCTGCCTGTGAAGCATAATCAATAGAAAATGCCTGAGAAGTGAGGAGAGACTGACATTATCAATTCACAATTTTGCACTTTCTGTTTATCTGACAAGTGCATTAAGTAGCATTTCATCAATGCCAAAAAAAGTATCAAGTTGAAAATTACATTTTTATGTTTCCAAAACTTGGATCATTATACATGATTTGAAAAAATAACAAATATGCAGGCTCCACAAAGATGGCATAAATATTACTGAACATCAACGTAGATAATTCGAGTTTTCAAATATTACCTTTCTTCAGCAACGGTTCTTTAACACATTTTAAACTTTACTTAATTTCATATTAGGCATCTTGAAAGAATTTTTCCTAACATCTTACTTAAGGCAAGTCACTAAACTATTTACTCATCAGAATGAAGAGAAATGGAAGTGAGAACCACGCACTGAAGCTGTTGATGTTTCAGGCGAAGAGGCAGCATGTGCACATAAATGACCTACACAGAGTGGGGCTTGTACGGAACAGAGCAGTGTGAAACCAGGTTTTAAGCTAGGTGGAAGGATGAGTCTCTGATGCAAAGCTATATATTTCTAGTAGCCTCTATTATATAATCTTCAAATTTTTTATTCAATGTCAAGTAGGATTTTTAGAGAAAGTCAGCAATTCCTCTCACTGATGATGAACTTCACTCTAGGCTCTAGTAACTGGTGAGCTAGTTATAAACTAGAGGGATCTGGATTCAGGAAAATCTGTTCATGTTTCATAATGTAGTTTAGCTTTGTGAAACCTCTACCTCGTCTGAAAAGAGCTAAAAACCTCCAAACCCTTATCATCTAGCCCATGACTCATAGACTGTATCAACTAGATAACCAGAAGAATATGTGATCTTTATTATTTAAATTCAAGTGATTCAGTGAGGAAGGCAAAATATTACTTAACTGACACTTTTCCCTCCCCCATACTCAAATCCAGCTGTATTCAGACTCTAGACAGAGACTGAAAATTCCATATATAAGTAGGAAGAAAGGAGGCACAGAGGAATCTTATGTATTTATTTTTTCAGAATTGAAGATCTTCCAGTAACAATCAGATCTGTTGGACACTCAGAAGTTCCAGTTTGAGACAGAACTTAAACAGAGAGACAGAAAGGACGGAACTAACTTAGGAGCAGAGATTCCAAAGTCAGATAGATGTATATGCCAACCCTCGGCCAACAATGGAAGTTTTCATTTAACCTTTCTAGCGTTCACAAAATTCACCACTAAAGTTAACATAATAAAATATAATAGTACTTTTTAAGTTACGGAAACAATGCTTAATATAATATAGTGTCTGGAAGATTAAAAGTGTGCAAGAAAAGATAAGTACAAGTGTTGCTTCATTGCTGTCAGAGTTACTATTTCTCACACTTTGTAGAGGACTGTACAGGATCCAGGAGTAAAATGTCACTAAACTGATTTTCATTTGCAATAGAATATAAGGAAATGTGAAAAAGGAGCAAAAAAATATTAAAAATAACAAAAAATCAGTTGGTCCGAAGGTTGTGGGTTACTGTCAAGCTGATTAACATTGTCTCCCCCCACCACCACACTTGACTGACTGCGTGTTTTAGTCTTGGCTGGCGTAGCTCAGTGGATTGAGCGCGGGCTTCAAACCAAAGCGTTGCAGTTTCAATTCCCAGTCAGGGCACATGTCTGGGTTGCAGGCCACGGCCCCCAGCAACCACACATTGATGTTTCTCTCTCTCTCTCTCTCTCTCTCTCTCTCTCTCTCTCTCTTTCTCCCTTCCTTCCCTCTCTAAAAAAATAAATAAATAAATATAATCTTTAAAAAATAACAAAAAATAAATCAGTAACAAGGGCCAGTTGAAAGGTCACAAAAGAAAAAGAAGTCAAGGAGAAGAAGAGACTTTTAAAGTCGGGTCACGAGAAAAATAAAACACAATTGCAGAACTGGAGCCTACCTGAGCAGAAATAAAGGGCAGGCTGAAATCACTCAAAGTCAAACCTATTATGTTCTGAACACTTCCAGACGTGAAGAAAAAGAAAAATGAAAAAGTGAAAGTAGACCTTCAGTAAGGAAGGTAATCTTTAGCCAACATACTTTGTATTCCTAGTGAGAAAGAAAGCATTGAAAGGTTCTGCCAAAGGAATAACATGATCTGGCATTTGATCTGGAATTTGTGCAGTGAGTTATATAACACATGGAGAACACATAATAATATATACAAATTCAATAAGAATAAAAGAGCAGGCATTCACATTAAACGTTAAAATGAGGAACAAAATATTGCCAGCATCATAGGATCTCACTGTGTGCCACTTTCTATCTTTTCCTCTGCATAAGTGGTGTCCTTTGGTTAAAGGTATTTTGTTGCTTTTCTTTACCATTTCACCACCAAAGTGTGCATCCATCAGCAATATTAAGGATTAAGTTTTCTTTTAATGCCTATCTAAATGGAATCAAACTGTATGTACTCTCTGAGCTATGTACTGTTCACACAGTATTGTTTTGGAGATTCATCTACTTTGTCCTATGTGGTTTTGATTTCCTTATTTTCATTGCTATATAGTACTCAATTAGATGAGTGATCCTTGTTTATTTATATATTCTATTGTTTGTGTACATTTAAACTAATATCAAGGATTCTTCTATGGTATATGTCTAGGATCATAAACTTACAAGGTAATACAAATGCCTTGTAATACCAAAGGTGTTACTTTTCCAATAAGGTCTCAGACATTTTACAATACTGTGAGCATCCCATTGTTCCTCTTCTCACTAACATGTGATATAGTCTGACTTTCAAATTTTACCTACGTGAGGTAAATGTGATGATACCTTATTTCACTTTTAAATTTTCACTTCAATGATTACTAATAAGTTCATGATTCTTTACTCTTTTTAAAGGTAACATCAAACTATCATTTTTGTAATTTACATGTTTCAACATTTTGTCCCTTCACCTACATTTCATTATCTATTTCAAATAGATTTTTAGAGTTATTTATACAACTATTCTTTTTTGCTCATGTGTTTTGTAAGTATCTCTGCTAGCTTGTCCTTTTATTTTCATTATAATATCTTATTATTACATTAACCTTCTCAAAGTTTAATTTATACATATATATACTCAGTTAACAATAGAATTTGACTAGTTTTGAAAATGGATATGCCAATGCAACCACCACAGAAATCAAGATATAAAATTATATGCATTACACCAAAGAGCGCCCAAGCCCTCTTTGTAGTAAATCCCTCCCATCTTAGGCATTATGCAACCATGAATACAAATTTCTTTTGCCTTGATCTCCAGTAGAATTTTATTATAAGTGATAAAACAAAATCCTTGCCACATTGTTAATCTTAGAGGTAAAGCTGTAGTTTTACATAATTTACTGTGAAGTTATTGTGAGGTTATATAGATATGGTATGAAGCTCAATGCCCTTTACTAGGTCAGGAAAGTTTCCTTCTATTTCTAGTTTGCTAAGAGTTTATGTCATGAATGGGTGATAAATTTTGTCAAATGCTTTTTCTATAGCTGTAGAGATGAGCATATGGTTTTTCTCATTTATTCTTTTCATATTTTAAAAATATCTTTGCACTGTTGAAATAAATCACACTTTGTGAGGATTTAGAACCTTTCCATGAATTTCTGGTTTTAATTAGCTAATATTTTCTTAAGGATATTTGCACCTATATTTATGAGGGCCATAAGTCTGTATTTTTATTTTCCTGTAATGTTGTGGTTTCATTTTACATTAGAGTAATGCTGGTCATAGAAAATAAGTTGAGAAGTATTCCCACTCTCTGTAGCTTAAAAGCATTTCATTTGGTTTCATTTCTTCCTTAAATGTTTGCTAAAATTCATCAGTGAAGTAATCTGGAGTTTTCCTTGCAAAAAAGATTTTAATTAGAAATTTAATTTCTTTATTATTAATTGAATTTATTAGGGTGACAATGGTTTATAAAACAATACAGTTTTCAAATGTACAATTCAACAAAACATCATCTGCACACTGCATCGCGCACCCATCACCCAAAGCAAAGTCTCTTTCCATCCCCCTTTATCCCCCTTGCCCACCTCCACCTAGCCCCATCCTCATTTGTCTCTTCCTGTCACCTCGTTGTTGTCTGTGTCTTTGTGTGTTATATGTGTGTGTGTTGCTTAATTCCTTTGCCTTCTTTCATCCAGCCCCCCATCTCTCTTTCCCTGTGACAGCTGTCAGCTTGTTCCATGTAGCCATGCCTCTGTTTCTACTTTGTTCACTAGTTTATTTAGTTTATTACTTTCCACATATAAGTGAGACTATATGGTATTTGCCTTTCTCTGGACAGCTTACTTCATTTAACGTAATCTGTACGGTAACATGATTTGCTTTCAGCGGTACCTGTTTGCCTATGCCTAGGTCCTTCTCAATATTTTTGTCTCTCCCTACATACTTTTCTCTTGTTTATTAGTAAAAATAGAATCAATTTTTTTTGTAGTTGGGTAAAGGGAGTTTTATGTTGTAATGATGAACCATAGCCCTAGGTAGACTGTGTTCTTAAATCTCAAGATTGGAACTTTATGAGAATTCCTGACCCTCTGCATGTGCCTTTTATTTGTAGTCTTGTACAGGAGAGTTCTCTGCACCTCCACCCAGTGGTATTGTTACTGAACAAAAATGGGGGTATGGCTGCCTGCCACCACTAAAGGCAAACTCCTGAGGCAGAGGCTGATGAGAAAGGAAAGAAGTTCTTATTCAGGTGCTGAATGACCTGGGGGAATGGGGAACTCTCCTTCTCAAAAGGCGAGTTCAAAAGCCCCTTTGGGGCTGAGCTCCCCCCAAAACCCAGGCAAAACCCAGCTATTCTTAGCAAGATCAAAACAAAAGGCAGTGTCCAGAGCTCATACTGCATTTTAAAGTATCATCCTTCAGAGCCTGTGGCAGTTGCTAAGTGGTCATCCAGGTAGCTTAGCTTATTCCCAGTTGCTGTACCTCCTCAGGCTCCCTCCTGAAGACTGTGTGTGAAGCCTGCATGGAAATGGCCCTGTGGCTGCTAGATCCACAAGGTTGCATGCTCCTGGACATGGTAGTGCATGAACACACCAGCCAATGTTTCACCAAGTTGGCGAGAGAAAGAAAGACTCTCTCTTAGAGGCCATGGGCCATATGACCGCTAAGGCTGCTAAGGCCAAATGGCCCATGGAGAGGACAGGCCAGTGCCTTTTCCAGGTGCAGGTTTCAATATCATTGAACAAAGAGCAAAAGTGTTTCTTTGTTCCCCTGGGACTATATTTGTTTTTGGTGTGGGAAGGGCTGGGTACTTTCTTAGAATGGCCAATTAACCTCTTAAACTTTTGTATGTTTTGAGGGGTCCACCTCCCAACCAATCCCTTCTTTCCCCAGGCTAAGCTGGCAGCCTCTTTGGTCCAGCACCTCCTCCTGCCACTACTCTGACCCCTATGGCCCATGTGCCTGCCTTTCCCTGGTCCCACCCCCAATCTAGTATCAGGAGGGAATAGGAGAGCTTTTTCCTCTGTCCAATTACCTTGTTAGCCTTGCATGTGCTCTGTAAGAATCACCCCCTGGTGCCATCTTGCCTGGGAGCAGGGAGACTCCACTGGTGCTCCATCAACTCTGCCTCTCATGCCCTAGTCCCCACATGCAGCAAGTTTCCCACACTTGGGGCCCATGGACAGAGAGTGACCAAACCAAAAGCTCATGTTAAGAGATCCTGGAAACCTCTACACAGCCTCTCTGACAGCACCAAGTATGGTCTCAGCAGATTGGGTGGGGCATCTGCAGCCCAGATCAGAACCTTTGCACCAGGTGTGGAGTGTCCATAAGGCACATGCTCAGTTATCCAGACAATGTGGCCTTACACCCTCAGGACCTGGCACTGCACTGTGACACTTGATGTCCTTGCCATGGCCCGGGGCGGTTCTGAAGACATCACTCTAACTTCCAATCTTTGTCCCCAAAGAATGTGGCTGGGTGCACATGATGCTCCCAGGTTCTATTCTCATGGCCTAGCTCTATCTCCCACAGTGACCCGTCCTGTTTCCTGCCCACAGCCTGCTCCCAGCAGTCCAGACAGGCTGTCTATTGGTATCAGTACCTGACCTATGACTGGGATCCATGTAGGATCAGGACTCAAGATAGGGTCTCCTTCCCTGCCAGAAGAAGAAAGTTTCCCTCATCAGCCAAGAATCTTCAGCTATAACTACCTCTCCCCTAGAGGTAAATTGCTTTTCTTTCTCTTCCCATCTCCCCACAAAAACAAAAAGGTTTGCCTGGAATCAGAATGACAGAGGGTATTCTAACTCTCCTAGGGTCATCATTTTCCTAGTACCATCAACCAGCAAATTAAGGCTTTTACTTCTTATAAGAGGAGACTTCACAGAAGTAAGTAGGGATCTCTGCCTATCCCATAGACACAAATACATACCGAATACCTGCACCACTGCACCAGCCTTCATTTTCCTGCATCGCCTTTAATATTTCCCTTGGTAGGTGTCCATGGAAAAGGTCTTCGAGTGGAATGTAAATTCCTTGAATTCCCAAACATTCCAAATTGACATACTAGCTCATACCTATCTTTTAAGAATCTGTTAAAATTTTAGCTGATTTATTCTCACCCTCTTATGTAGTGGCCACCCCTTCCTCCCATGCTCTGCCAAAGGTCAAAGACTGGCTGCCCCATCTCTCCTGGAAGTAGCCTAATTACTCTTTGGAATTCAGTATACTTGGTGACCTTGTGACCTCAAACTATACTAGAGTCAGAGAAAATAATGATTTTGCATATTTTCTTTTTTTTCATTGTTACTGTGGGGACAAAGTTGAATATTTTAAGCTGAAATGGAACTCCAAAGACTATTTTTTATTATTTAAGGAACAAGCAATTTATAATAGCACTAACTATTAAACCTGGAAAGAAGATAATTCTAAATTCTCAATGTTCTCCAAACTCATCAATTGAATTTGATAATTTGCTGTATGTAAATATAAATAGAAATTCATAAAGGTTTATATAATACCTGAAAAAGTTTAAACTGTCACATGGCGGTCTCAACACTGTATTTTGGTCTCTACCACAGCAAAATGAAAGTAAGGGGAACCTTATACTATCTTGTTTTGTTCTCCAGAAAGATGCAGAGGAGAAACATCTGCCACCAAATTTCTCTAATGTCCCAAATATTTTTAAGGTAAGCTTAATATCTAAAATATTAGAATGCTACTCCTTCCGAGTCTATGATACATCAAATATTTCCTAAGATAAGCTTGGAACATGTCACACCAAATAACATCACAGCATGATTATCAGTTTTCAGTAACTCAAAGATTCACAACAGTCTGGCACAACTTTTAGCATGAATACTTCATGTGGGTTATGTAAATTAATACAGCTACACATAACACAGTTACTTGGGTAATCATTTTCCAAATGCAAAGCCCCTGATTAGAGAAAAGCTTCCTCAAAACTTCTCTTGGTCAGTGAGCATGGTTTTTCTTCTTCCGTCTTGTCCAGATGACAATCTATCCAATGTCAGGAATTTATTTCAAGACCACAGTTCCCGCTCTGACCCTTCCCCTTCCTATACCAACTAGCTTGGGTCTAACATTTCAGCACTTGTTTCACTGTGAGCAGTAAAACCAATCTCAAAATCTGAGGGCCTAAAACCAATGTAATTATTTCCCTCAGGCCCAGCCATTGCAACACCAATGTTGAAGCTACTACTCTGGCCTAATTTTCCTATTTAAATTTCTGTCACCCTGATATTTATCTTATATCTGTGTTTTAGGCTAAGCTACACATTTATGTTTTTCTTATAGTTCATTTAGTGTTCATATGACTGTGTACTCTGCATGCCTGTGTTTCTCAGTACAACTGTTCCTAGAGGTGGAATCTTTGTGGCGTTCCCAGCTATTGGAAGGCTGCGTCTACTTGGTTGTCCCCCTGGAAGCTCAAGCTTTGTGTGTTAAAATTGTATGCATAACAATGCCACCAAAAATTTGACTATTTTGCTTGTGTTTTCCACCATAATTAATGGCAACCCATATTCTTAGTTTCGCAAGTAAGAAGTTTTGTTATCATTTAAATCCAACCTTTCTGTTGGTCCTCACATCCAATTCATCGCAAAGCTAATTCTACTATTGCAATATTTCATTTAACATATTCTAGCAATCTTAGTGATATGTAAATGCAATGAATACAAGATTTATGTTTCAGAGTTTCTGAGGATTAAATGAGATAAATAGATCATAAAAGCACTGAAAGATGAGTAAGAGAGAAGTAAATTAACTACCAAGTGACACAAGTCAACCCAGAATTAGCATCTCAACTAGTAACATTTTATGGGTTTCCACAAATTCACGCGTGCTGCATATACATTAGAAGATATGGATGAAAACTAAATCTAGTAACTACTATGTACCATTCCCATACTTTTATGAGTTTTTAATTTTTATTTATTAGTTATCTGGGTATGTATAGTGTTTTATTTCTCATAAGCTGAAAGATCTGTGTGAAAGATAGAAATTAATTAAACAAAAATTAATTAGCTAAAATTGAATCCATATTCTCTGTCAGGCATTTTTTAATATTTGGCCTTATTTAATCATTACAATAACCCTATAATTATTCCTATTCTAATTTTACAGAAGAAGAAACTCAGGCCCTTGGAGGTTGAATAATTCGATAATGGTCACAGGTAGAAATGAGGCAGAACCACTATTTTAACACACATGGCTTGATAGCAAGATGAACACAAAGTCTACTGTACTATTCTGAGTACATTGACAGTATGTTAATAATGGACTTGTTCTCCTTTGTGAAAAGTCAATTTGTCAAGTTCAGTCTTCAAGGTGGTACCCTGAACTAAACTTCCATTCAGATTATGTACGTAGAAAATGTGGTGGAACTCTTAACTTTCTATTTATAATGAAGTAAATCTGGCAGCCACGTCACCATGTTGATTCATCGTGAGGTCAAATGTAACTAAAACAGCTGGCTTATTTTCATGTGAATTACCTATAAAATTATCTTCCCTGCATTGTAATTGAGTGGTTGTATTTTCCTAGTCTGTGAAAGACAAAACGTATCCCAATTAAATTGCATCTTCTTACTGTTAGTTCATTGTGTTACCCTCTTTGGAATTCTGATTGTCTTTCACAGTATTAATTAGCTTTTCTTCCTAGGTTTTTGTCATTCCTTTTCAGTGTTTATAAAATCATATAAGAGATACTGGCAACATATTAAAAATTGTTTTTCCACAAATGAAACAAAATGGTATTTCCTTAATATAATACTCATTTTGTGTTTGTGTATTGACAATGTTTTGTTAAGAAAATGATCTAGAGTGAGTAGAGTTAAAATCTTTGGGGAATTGTATATCCATGTCTCTGTGTGAAAAAAAAGGAAAAATATTTCCCACCTGTTTTGAAATAAACTGCTGTAATCTTCCATCGGAACACTGCGATACTGGTGACAGTGCTGGCGTGTTTTGAAAAGCTATCATCACTAATGATATAGACAGTGTACATAAGAATGTCATAGAGCGAAAGGTGAGTAGCACAAAATTAGAGAAGAAAAATATTTCTCAACATAGTTACTCATGATATATGGAAAAGAATAAGGTCAAAATATCAAAATAGAGCAGATTTTTTTCATGAAAGCTAATTTAAACCAGACATTCCTTCTCCCTTCATCCATCTTTCTCTCTCCCTGCCTCCTTCCCCCTCCCTCCCTCCCTTTTTCCTCCCCCACTCCTTCTCCGCCACTTCATTTCAAATAATATTAAATTAGAGTTAGAGCTGATATCTAGAAATTTAATAGTCCTACTTTTCAGCATTCACTCAACACAAATTGTAGCTCAAGCCACCAGATAAAGAGTCTTGAAAATCCTTATATATAGGAACAAGCAACCACATTTTAGTACTTTTTTGCTTCTTGGAAAAGGAATAAGTGTAAAGATAAATTAGTGTCCTCTCAATTTTAATAAGCTATAAGATACGGCTCTTTTAATCTACAGCAAAATGTGGAAAATATAATTGAAGAAGTTAAAAATATATGCAGTGTTCTGGGATGTGTGGAGACAAAGCAAATTACAGATGCCGTAAGTGAACTCAAACTACTTCTGCAGAGAAAACCAGAGGTAAATATGCTCACTTATTACACAGAAATTATTTTAAACCTGAGTTCAATAATTAATTCAAGAAACTGAAGGACAGGACTAACTACTACATATGTTTTTGTGTGTGTGTGTGTTCGCATATATTTCAATCATTTAGGGACAATGGAAACTTGATTCTATTATACCAAGAGATTAAATTAAAAGGCAATTTCTTACACTTTTGAAGTTTATAACAACCATATAACTTCCAAGTGAGACTGAAATCAAGCCCACGATCTACATAGATGAATACACTTACAGAATAATATTCACAGGCCAGTGTGTGGTACAGACCGTTACTGGATCTTGTGTGCACAGTACACATAGGCGTCAGTGTCCCTGGGTGCATGGTCCAGCACATGTGCAGAAAAGATCAGTGTTTGTGACATCTTCTGCTGAATTCGTAATGCATACTGCTTCTATGATCCCACATCTTGCAATGATTTCCTGGTTTATTTTCTTTTAGTTTAAAAAAAAATGAGATTTATGTTATGTCTTTTGTTAAGCTCAGAAATCTGATATAGGTGCGATTATTGTCCAGGAAAAAAAAAGCACAATAGGAAATCTGGTCCAATGAATTAATTCAGACTTATTGTTAGGTTAGGAAGGGATTAAACAAAAAGATATGATGATTATAATGATTATAATAATAACAATAACAAGTACTTGATAATACATTGCAATAATAAAATGGTTTCACTAATATATTATTTCATTTAAGTTTTATTTCAGTTCTTCATCATAGCAATGCTACAGAGTAGGTATTTCAATGCTCATTTCATTACTAAAATCTGATGTTTATACTGCTTGTGTATAGAGCATTAATAAGTGGCATAAGAGAGATTTGAACCCAGGCCCCTACATACATTCCAGCACATGTGAAACTTTGTAAGAGTGATTACCTGCACCCTTACTTGCATGGGAAGGAACAGCAGAGATTATGTTACATGAAATATGCCAACCTTGAAATTTTAAAAAGATTTAATTAGAAAGTGGACAACTATATCAATATAATACATCTTTGGGCTTATTGTTTCAAATAGGTGATTATAAAAAAGTCAATAATTTCTTAAAGTTGAACTTTCTGTTTTAATTAGAATGTTTTTTGTGAAGAGCTAGTAATAATTAGTATAAAAATGTAAATATCTTATTTGCATACACAAACAGTAACAGGGGTGACTGAGGAGCAATGGAGTCCCATCACCAAAAGATTTTCAAGATAAACATCTATTAAAAACTAAAAGCACAAAACAACAAATAAATCAAAATTTATATAATATAATCAATAAACCTCAAAATTCAGTTTCTAATATAGACATGTGTTTATTTCCTTAAATTTTCATTAGTGGGGAAATATCTACTCTTGCACTTTCCAATTAGAGAAGAAAATGAAGTAACTAGGCAGTCTCTAAGACTGTAGTTACGTGTAGATACTAAGACCCACGGTTTTCACAAGTGATGTCAAGGTAATAAATCCAATGTGAACACATCTAATCTAATCGTACTCTTCCATTCTACGTCAGAGTGGGAAAATTATACTGTAGTCTTGAAAAGCCTCTCACAAATATCTTTGGAAAATATTTTGATAAACTCAAAAACTTAAGCATTATATAATATTAAGAAAAACCTTCCAATAACCGAAGTTAAGTCAGGATAACAAGGGAGTGAGAATTTACTTTCAACAATTACTTTCCCTTAGATTATCACATTACAGACATTACAAGCACCTAAAACAGATAGTAAAATACCAAGAGCTTAGAGTTATGCCCACATGATTTGAATTCAAGATCTACTTTCCAGATGAACATCCTTTAGAAAAATTCATTCATTTATCTGAGTTTTAGTTTTAGTCATCTCTAAAACAGAAAAACAGACTTGCAGGGGTCTTATATTAAAAGTAATGTTAATAATTTCTGAGGAAATAAGTATTAGAAATAATGTTAATAATTAAAGTAATATAAAATAATATTAAAACAGCAATCCAGAAGACAGTGTCCTAAATGAGAGTCATTACTGTTGGTGGAGGTAGTGGCGGTGGGGATGGTGGCCGTTTTTGAGAGCCTTTCTCATGTGGCCAACATGTGGTTAGTTCACACAAGCTCCGCTTAAGTCCCCATTATCTCAGGGCCACTGACAACCACCAGCCTCATGACAAACGTGAACCTTGGCCAGAGGAGAAGACCAGATGTGTGAATGTGAACCCATGCCTTCCCATCTGGTAAGATCGCCTGGTGGTTCATCCGTGTTTATGCCCAGCTCTCAGTGAACCTACAGAAATAAACAAATGATCCAAAAATGAGGAAAATAGCTTTAGGATGAAGTACTTCAACTAATATCACTAGATAAAAGCTTTACCTTTAAAACGTTCATTTTCTCAAACTTCCTAAAGAAATGCAAATGACATTTTTCTCTGAAATATCAAACTTTCAATATATCTGAAGCCAAAAGAATCCTTCAAGGAGAAATTATTTCCTAGGAAAGCTACAAATAATGATGATTCTCAAGGAAAGCTCGTATTCACATTTTACATTTCTTATATGCTTAGGAGCAGTAAATTGTATGTGATTATTCACACATAGAAATGAAGAAAACAGCTGACAAGTGACAGGTTATTTCAGACATGTCAATGACCAAAATCAATAGTTTAATATCCCCTAATAAACAGATTCTAATTACTGTGAACGTACTTTAAAAGTTTGCTAATTCTACATCACCTTCATTCAGACTTTTTGTTCATCTCTTTTTCCATCCTAACATAACTAGAGCCCACCCACATAAGAATGTTGGCTCAAAGAGTAAGCACATTCTACAGAATTTGTGCATTAACCAGCTACAATTAACAATGTCCCAGCAGTTCAGACTATCCACCCACCATGAACCAAGATTAAAGAAATACTGAGGCAGAGAAATCTTCTGCCAACAAAGTTACACTTGAGAAGCTTTCCTTTCTTGTGGATGCATTTTTTTTTTTTTGTCAACTTGCAAGAGACTATTTCCTATTGCACAGGAAACTAATCAGGTATTTATTAAATGTAAGTTTTGGCAAGATGACGAATTGTATCACAAACTCAGTTGTACCTTTTTTCATACCCACATTCAGCACTGGAAACAATTTTTCATCCTTCAGGATTATATTCCAGAAGCTCATACAACATATTTTCATTAAATGCTCATAAAATAAGTGAACCATAAAGAAAAAAATATGGCCTTACACGTTGTCTGTAGGTGGATGTCATGGTGATTTTAAAATGTAAGTTTTTTATTGAGAATTCTCATTCTTAATAAGAATTTTTGAATTCTCATTAAGTCAGACCAACATCTTCAGTAGTCAGGGTAACATGGATAGGGTAGAGCTCTTAAGAGGAGTGACTCCCCAAAACTGGAATTGTCTTCTGGAGGGTAGACCCCTTGTAGTACAGGCTTCCCCCACTAGCTGAGTGTCCTAGCAACCCATCGGTATCAGTGTGCTGGCTGGCATTGTGAGAGGCTACATTTGGCTTCAGTCACTGTCTTTACGACTCTTTCAGTGTGTTTGCCCATTTCATGATGGGTGGTTTACGTGCACACCTGCCCACACCACATTGAGTGTTCAGCAGTTTTTGACCAACAAGGGCATAACCTCCACGTCCCACCCCGCCTATTCATCTGATCTCTCCCCAAGTGACTTCTTTTGGTTTCCCCGAATGAAAAAAAAGTCCTTAAAGGGAACTATTTTGTCAATGTGAAAGAAGTGCAACAGAAAATGGCAGAGGCACTGAAAAATCGACCCGTTCAGAAACCATTTTGAGCGGTGGGAAAAAACATCCTGACAGGTGCACTGCATCAAATGAAGAGTAATTTGAAGGTGACTGAAGTTTAAACAAGAATAAATACACAACAATTTATGAATAAATCCCCAGTTTTGGGGGACCCCCTCGTGTGTGCACTTGTGAAGACTAGTGGTTGTAACTATGCTCAGATGAAATACTTTAAAAGGTTCATGTAAATAATATTTTTCAGTGAGAAGTTGTATATAACTTTAATTACATTTCAAACATGAAGTGTTAAAGGCAGAAGTGTTTCTGTCTTAAGAAATACTGTAACAAGTTTCTGGTTAGAGGAAAGCAATTATTCCCTAGTTTATTTATTTGAGAAATTGGGCTTTTCATTAATTGAATTTACTAAAAAGCAAGCTTGTCAAAGCAAAACATTTAAAAAATTTAGTGTCATTTAAAATGTACCTTATTAAAGAATTGAATTTGCTTTTGGACTAAAACCTTATTTTCATGAATCCATGAGTCATCTTATATAGTTTTCATGACAATAAAGTTATAACCAGCAAATCCTAAACCACTAAAGTAATCTAGGCCTCCAACAAAAATAACACAAGCAAGTCAATGAATATGGAAATAAACAAAACCATCATACTAACGAATACAAATTTAAATGTCAACAAAAATAAATAAATGCCACATAGTATTCTTAAAATTTAGCATGTAGTCTCAAGTGTTTTAAAATCATTTTTAATCTCCTGAAAATAAAGGAAAAAATGAAACTACATAGTGTATATATATGATTTTTGTCCACTTTCTTCCAGCCCTCTTTTTGGTGCAGCCCAAAACTTGTGCATGAATGAGAATTGAATACACTGAACAGAAAAAATTGGAAATACACTTACATCATCTGTCAGACAATGTTGTGGAAGGAAGATTGAGCTTAGACCATTGAGAATTGTTCTAATAATACTAAAAGGCTGAGCTGTTTCTAGAAATGTCTCTTTAGTAGATCAAATAACCTAGAATGTTCATTACAACAAACATTTGGGCTTGTCATACAATTTAGATTTCCTCTGTTTATAAGAAACATTTGCATATAACACCAAGAAATACTTTGTCTTCTTAATTCCAGAGAAGTTTTAGGGTCTAGACTTGGGGTATTATCAGTTTGACTGTTTTGTGAAATTTTTTCTGAATAACAAGTGTGCCTTGCATCTATTTTCTGTTTTAGATGTTTCATCAAGGTTCAGAGACTTCAGCAAAAGGTAAAACATATACGTACTCAATTTTTTAAAAAAAGTTACAGAACCAAAATTATTTTTCTTCAATTGTCCGTCCAAATATTATGGTAACACAAATATACACAAAATTTTTTGAAGAAAAATGCATTGTTCACGCTCTTCTTACTCATGAAACTGATTATACTGTGAATGAGTAACAGTCCATGCTCTCTAAACTTTTAGCCTGACATTTTTTAAGATTGGGAAAAATCAAAGAGATATATAAAAATTAAAGAAATACTAAAAATAGCCTATGACCATTTCAAGAAACTGTAAAATTTTCTTTTGCTAATTATATTTTGCTGTAAGAATGCCAAGAAAACAACAAGTTTCTGTCTTCAAAGTCACTAATTTCAAGTGTAGAGTCAGACTCTCACCTGTCAGAATGGCTGCCATCAATAAGTCAACAAAGTGCTGGTGAAAATGTGGAGAAAGGGGAACCCTTTTTCACCGTCGATGGGAAGGCAGACTGGTGTAACCACCGTGGAAAGCAGTATGCGTATACCTCAAAAAATTAAAAATGAGTCTTCCTTTTGGCCCAGTTTTCCCACTTCTGGGACTACATCCAAAGGAACCCAAACACTAATTCAAAAGAACAAAAGCACCACTATGTTCATTACAGTGTTATTTACAATCGCCAAGATATGGAAGCAGCCCAAGTGCTCACCAGTAGATGAGTGGACAAAACAACTATGGGACATTTACACAATGGAATACTACTCGGCCATAAAAAAGAAGAAGAAATTACCCTTACAACAGTATGGATGGACCTGGAGAACCTTATGCTGATTGAAATATGCCAGCCGGAGAAAAACATTATATGATTTCACTCATATGTGGAATCTAATGCACAAAATAAACTAATAAGCAAAATAGAGACAGACTCATAGAGAGCAAGCTGGTAGCTCTTGGAGGTGGAGGTGGGGGTGGAGGGATTGAACATAAAGGAAAAAAGATTCATGGACTCGGACAACAGTTTGTTAATTGTGTGGGTGGTATAAGGGTAATGGAAAAAAATAGAATAATTTTTTTTAATAAATAAAATGTTCAAAATAAAAAAGTCAAGCTCTCAAAGACCAATCTTCCATAACAAGTAGGAAAATTTGATTTTGTAATAAGAGGTGTTAACAGAGGCTCCACACCTATAAAAGGCAAGCCACAGGAGGACTTGGCCTTGATAGAGAACAGTAAATGTATGGTAGGTGATACAGAGAAAAGAGTTTGTTCTTTGGAACCAGGCAGAACTCGTTTTGAATTTCAACTCTGCCACTTTTTGACTTTATGATCTTAGAGAATTAAACTCTATGAGCCTCAGTTTTCCCAGCATGCATTAAAGGTATGACAGTATTTAATGTGCAGGTTGTGGCCAGGGTTATTCTTGTTTATTCAGGGAGAAGGTACTTATGAAAACTGCCTGACTCGCAGATATTGAACTAACACCCTTGGATTCAGAGGTGACAGTGAAGTGCTAATAACCCCAACCTGTCCTCCATACTGTTAATCATTTTCAGTGGAAAGTTGTGTACAGAGGGGCATCCTTCCAACACTAATTCCCACCACTCAAAAGAAGACCTTCTATTATGTTTAAAGAACTGCCACTTCATGTCGCAAAGGAAAATGGGGTGGCAGAGGACATGGAGAAATGAACCTGTGCTAGTGAAAAAGTCCCCATTCCAGGAGTCCATAAAACTCCAGAATGTAATAGAGGAAGGGGAGGGAGTGAAACCTCCCCAACACTGTTACTAACACAAAGTCCGAGAGATAGAATGCGGAGTGAACAAGCCGCAGGTATGCCTGCAGGGAGCTGGTCCTTTCTTTCTTTCTACTGGGAATGTTGGCATAAAACCCCCTCACTCATATTCCTAAGGGATTGGAATATGAGATCCCATAGGACTGCACAGGAGCATTCCCAGAGACATATTCTATGCTGTCATCAGAGATTCTAATGAATGCATTTTAATTGCATAAATATTGTCATTATTCCTCTATTTCATAATACTGTAACACTTTTTCCAAAGTAAAATCAGGGATGATAAACATTATTTCTCTATATTTCACTATCAAGCCCAGTATCTTGAGTCCCTAATACATGTCTAATAATGTTTGAAGTACATTTTTTATGTGGAATTCTGGAAGGAAAGCATAATGCATAAGCACTCATCTCCATATACTTGGAAGAAGCAAATTATAACCAACAATATCTGGGTCAAACAGTAAAGAGTAAATTTTGAGTAATTATCAAAATAATGAAAAATCACCAAAATATATGCTGGGGCTTGAATTAATAAGATCTCTGACCTAATTTTATGATTTATTTTATGTGCATTCATTTGCACACGATTGAAGGTTATTAACAGGAAGTTGCTGTTTCTGCTTCCGAGGACCAGCAGTGCAGTTTGGGGAACAGGAAACAAGATGTTTCTATACATTTATGATCCTCTACTGCCTGCTGTTCAGGAGAATCACTGCCGGCTGCTCTTCCAAGTGTGATGAGGCTTCTTTTAGGGCTATGTTATGCTGCTTCACTCTTCTGTCTCACTAATTGCTGCTGCTGATTTGTCAGAGAATTTTAATTCGTGCTCTTTCACCTCTCTTTTTCCTTTCGGGCTATTTGAACAAAGGGTTCAAATAGAAATTTTAGAAATACAACGAATAAGTAAAATTTGACCATTTAATAAATTGCATACAAAATTATGAGTAACTAAGTGAGTGATCAATAGCATGTGTTGAACAATAAAAACATTGAGTTATGGACAGAGCTGCTGAGAGAGGGGATGTGGGAAGAAGTCCATGCTGAAGCTGACCTCTCCAAATGCCTGAGCAGACTACTGGGCACTGCAGACCACTGCAGGGAAAAGCTAGCTCTTTTGTACTATTTACTTTTCAAAACAACTAGAAACTGAAAGGCAACGGTTGTTTCAGAAACAATTTATGAGGAAGTGCCTGCATTTGAATCAACAGCAGTAATGTGTGGTTCACTCCGCGCATGCTGGAATCAAAGTACAACATTATTTCTAATGACGTGCTTATCCTCTCAACATCTCCCCCGCTGCCCCGCGAGCTCTGTCACCGGTTGCAGCGCTCTGGCGGTTGCAGTGGGGGTGGGGAATACCCCTTAAGCAGTGACGGAGATTCTGTGGCTGAGCTACTGGCATGGGTGGCACCAGAGCCCCAGGCTGGGTATTTGGGATCCCAGTTGGGACAGGCCAGAACCACGGTCCCTGATCAGCCCGCAGAAGAGGAGCCTGCAATCTGGTGAACTGGTGTCCAGGCTGGAACCCCATGAAGCCAAGGCCACCAGGCCTGTCTTCCTCACCAGGCACTCCCAGTTCCACTTGGACACTTCCCTCGAAAAGGACTGCACTCTGATCCCCGAGTCTGCAACTTGTAAACTTGGGACTGAAGTTTAATAAAATCGTCCATTCCTCCATGTTTCAAGCCAGAGAAACCACCAGCATCATCAGCAAACACCTGCTAGGCAGCTGCAAAGTCAGTGCAGGTACCTGTTGGAGGAAAGCACCCCCATCAAGGCTGTCAGGCTGGAGGCTGTGCGGCCTTACCAAGAGGGGCCCCATCAACACTGACTTTCAGAACTACATCCCCCAAGGGGACATGGAACAACCAAGCGGCAGGAGGACTGTTACTAGATCTTCCTCTGTCACCTCAACATCGTCCCCTAACATACTGAACAAGAAGCTTCCCTCAAGAAGGTTGGCTCCACCCCTCCCTCGACTATGAACCTATTGCCTCCTGGGTGACTTAGGATAGGCGCTCAGTACCCTCAGGGACAGGCAGTTCAGGTGTGTGACAAAATGTCCCACTCCTCTTTAGCCCTGTGCCCAAATCCTCCCATGCGGGAGCCACTAAGCACATCCTTACCCTTTGTCTTCCTTCCCTAGGCCACGCGGTAATTACATCTCCTGTCTCTAAGTGAAAGAGAAGTAGAAATATCTAAAATGTGGCATTTTGGTATTTTTGTCTGACCCAGGATGAAAAAGGGCAGCATTTAAATCAGATCAGACTGATTCCATTTGCATGGTTTTCTTCTATACTATCATCTACCGGGACCAGAGTGGGGTCCAAGGAGGCCTGCTCCAAGGCCTGGACAAGGCCTGACAGGTGCCACCACCTCAGGGGACAAGAGGCAGGTCCACACTGAAGGGTCTGTGGTCCTTACCTGGCTGGACATGTGACCTCCCCACCCCCTTTTGACTTCTGGTCAGCAAACCCAATCAGGCACCAGAAACAACAAGGAGAAAGAGGAAACCAGATATTTCATTCATAACATTTCACTTCATACATTCTTTTCATTTCTTAAAACCTTTTTGTCTCTTAAATATTTGTCATGTGAATATTTTTGAGCTTTTATATTCAAGTTTATTCTTCATGTAACTTTTAAACTATTACTATAGTTGAATATTAAAGCAAAAATAATTGAAAGTAGTGAATGTATTAAACGACCCCTCATTCACTACTGCATATAACGTGCCAGCAGTGAGTACTATTCACTGGCCCCATTAAGAGGTTTGACACTGAACACTAGAAAAATGTTCCCCACTCTCATGAGCTTCTCCAACGCCATGGCACCATCTTTCCTGACTTTGGTCAAAGACCACCAGATCTGCCTGGTACATTTCATCAGTCTTTTTCTACTTCCTTCCTCTCAGGTAGGAATTTTTCCAGCAAAGACAGTTTATCAGGAGAAAGAAAGCCATTCTAAGGAAAGTTTATCTTACATGCCATAATTAGATGACCCTTTTCATGTGATCAGCAGGCCTAAAATTGGCTTCTTTCATTATTGGCTTCTTTCATAATTGGCTTCTAACATATTTGAAAACTGTTAGCCCCTTTACTTAGTCTTTTATTTTTTTAATTTTTCTACCTTCATGACAGTTCAAGTCACTTTTAGGAAAAATCAATAGGCTTCCTTTAAATGACTAGTGATAAAACTATAATAAGACTTTGTTTTGATTTTGAGTAGATTTAGTATCATAAAGCTTTTGTACATAAGCTTTAAGTAGCTTATATCAGATTCCAGCCAGGTACTATCACCATTCTCTTTCTAGAGGAACACAAGGCACATTATACGATTAGTGTTTAGTTAATGGTAAACAGCATAACATAATCAAATTTGTTATGATTAACTTCTAGATGGAATTTGTTTGAAGAACTTATAAGCCATGTAGCAAACATGTTGCTTATCTGCAAATTAATTCTAAACAATAATAACCTAAAACAAAACTGTTGCAAATTACAATAGATTTAATGCCAAAATTAATAATCTACAACTCTGGTTCTGGATTAAAGGTTTCCAAAATTTCCATAACTGAAGATATGACATCTCATCGATTATCTACACTACTAGCAGCTAATCCAGGCTGCATATAGAGGCACAGATGGCTAATTGGCTTCAGCTGATGGAGGGTCACGTTAATTAAATTTTACTTAAATTTTATTATAAAAAATTTCAAAGTTATACTAGATGGCTAATGACAAATATGGTCCTTCACAGGTGACCTGATTTATATCATTTTCCCCCTAGGCCTGGTAGAAAAAGTGACAACTGGACTATCCACATCCCTCTACCAGCTAATTGATGTCTATTGCAGCAGCTTTTATGCAGATTTCCAGCCTCTGAATGCACCTGGCAATGTTTCCTGTGTGCATCCTGGGCTCCACTCCCACCTTAGCTTCACAGTGTATGCAGCTCACAACATTCCAGAGACCTGGGTGCATAGGTGAGTGGCGGCGAGGTTTTGCACAAAAATGTTAATTAATATTTACATAGCTTCTAATCAGAGTATAATTTGTCTTATTTTTATTTGCTAGGGCAAATATTTCATAAAATTTTTAAATGTAATCAGCATAGATTTACCCTTATTCATAAAATTATTTTTAAAAACTTTATTCCCAATGCATATTCCTTTCCCCTCAAGTCTCCCACTCTCCAGATTAAAAATGACTGCATAGTGTCAAAATATCACTATAGAAACAGAAAATGCTCATCCTATTAGTGACTGTCTTAAAATTTTTTTTATTATGTTTGAATCTAAATGCCTAATGTCAATTCACAGAACACACTCACACACACACACATACACACACACACACACACACACACACACACACACACGGGGGGAGAGAACATAGAGGAAGGTGGAGAATAATTAAAAATACCAAAAACATCACTCTGGTTTTCACCAAGTATTGAGTAATAAATGTTTTGTGAGATTACTACCTTGATAAAGTAGAAATTAGCCGAGAGTTATTTGAGTGATAATAAAAGTTAACCACAATTGGATAGCCATCAGTATGTAGATTGACTCTATTATGTAGCATTTTCTTGAATAACATAATTAGAGTAATATTATAATACTCTTTAATTCCTTATGTTAAATCTATAATATAATAAGGATTAAATCAAAGTTCATAGGAGAATGGTAATTTATTAATGGACGCATTGTACCTACTGTGTTTAGTATTGCAAAGAAAAGCTACAAGAAACAATTTTAGTAAAAACGTAAACAATTGCTATGTTGGCCTATATTTTTACAAATAACTTAAATGTATACATATTTATAAAGCCAATTAGAAAGGAAATTTTACTTGTTGTGTTAAAAAAAGCATTATCTATCTTCTCTCTCTCCCTATCTCTCTGTCCACATTTCTTCAGAACCAATGGAATGATGATTCTTTTATGCTTTTTCTCTTTCTTAATTTTATAATAAATTTTAAAGGGTTGATGTATAATATAATAAATTGTTATTCTAATGAGTTTCCTATTATAATTTTAAACATTAACATATTTAGTTTAATTAACATGAAAAAACCATGTAGTTAGATAAATACAGGTAAAGAAAGCTATATGTGTAGAGCAGGGTGTGACACTTAGTTTCATTTATTTTTCTATTTTCCTATTCTCTGTTTCATTTATTGCAGTTCTAAATTTTATTATTTCCTTCCTTCCACTAACTCTGGACTCAGTTTGTTCTTTTTCTGCTTCCTTGCTTGTAAAGTTGGGTTGTTCATTTGCACTCTTTCTTTTCTAATGTAGGCATTTACTGCTATAAACTTCTCAGTACTGTTTTCTTTGCATCCATAAATTTTGTATGCTGTGTGTTCATTTTCGTCTGTCTAAAGACATTTTCTAATTTCCCTTTTGATTTTTTATTTGACACAGTGGTTATTTAGAAATGTTAATTTGCATTAATTTGTGAACTTTCTTGTTTTCTTTCTGCTGTTGATTTCTAGTTTCATTCTATTGTGGTTAGAAGATATACTTGGTATGATTTCAATCTTCTCAGATTTATTAATATTTGTTTTGTGACCTAACATGTGATCCATATTGGAGAATGTTTCATGTGCACTGGAGAGGATTATGTACTCCCCTGCTTTTGGATGGAATGCTCCATATACCTCTTTTAGGTTCATTTGGCTCACATTACTGTCCAAGCCCTCTGTTATGCTACTGAGCTTCCTTTGGTTCTATCCATTAGACCAGGGGATGGCCAACATGCCACCCACCAGCTGCATGTGGCCCAGGATGGTTATGAATGCAGCCCAATACAAAATTGTAAATTCTCTTTTAAAATTATGAGATATTTTGTGATTACATGTCACATTATCACATAAAATAAATGTACATACACTCTCATTATTTGCACGCATATGTAGCTTCATTTTTATGGTGGTGTGCAGCTAGCTTCCAGTGTGTTACCTTCTAAGTGCAGAAAATAGAGTTGACTCCATCAGATGTTACATGGGCTCATGGTGACTTAGAAAGGCATTTATTATCAATAATATTTCAACCTACATTGTAATATTAGGCATTTAATGTTATTTAGAAGTCAGGTAAGCATTCTTATTCGATTATTAAAGGGACTCTCACACCTCAGCAGCGCCTCACACGTTGCCCACCATGCTTTATAATTGGCCCTCGTCCTCACCCTGCAGCAGCAGCTGAGAGGGCTCTGGAAGGGCCCAAAGTGTTCAGCATGTTGAATTAATCTTGTTATGTGTGTGTGTGTTTTTTTAGCTATAAAGCATTTTCTTTCTCCTGTTGGCTTACTTATGCTGGAAAGAAGCTGTGCCAAGTGAGAAACCACAGAAATATTCAAGTCAAAAAATTGTTTTTTTCCTTGATCAACTGGAATGAAATGTAAGTTTAATCTTTTTTCTGGTAGGATCATTTATCTAATAAAAATAAGAAGCTTTTTATTTTTATTTTTAAGTAAAGCATGTGATTTAAAACAATGTTGCCAGTTGATTTGACTCGGTGATGTGACAAATATGCTGGGGCTAATGAATAACTGACTGTTTAATTCAAAACATTGAAAGTCCATTTAAAACCTAGACAAGTGTCCAATCCACATTATCTAACTGATCAAAGAGGAAAATTGGAAAAAGAAGAATTATTAATCATTCACAGACTGTGGATGAAAGGGATACCCTCTATTTGGAGTTGCAGGGAGGTAGATTCAGATACAACAAAGAAAAAATGACTAAATGTGTAATCTCTTTTCTCACAAAGGCCAGTTACCTATTTGTTTAAACAATCAAGTTTTTTGACAATAATTATTTATACATTTTATAAACTGCCATCTAATTTGGGGTGACTGGCTCCTACTTCACCATTTTCTAGAGATTTATTATATAAATAAGGAAAAATACTTTCCTACCATCATCTATGCCCTCCTCCTCTCCTCTGTTCTTACCACGTCAAGCCCTCACTTTACTCAGAATCACAGGAGAGGGCTCTTGCATGGCTACTGATTCTTTTCCTTGCTGTTCTATGGCACTGATCCATGTCTTTCTGTCATTTCTCTGGGGCTCCACTGCTCACTGAGAGCCAATTCTCTTCACACCTCAAGTAGAAGAAAACTCTTCAGTCCATTCTCCAACAGAACTTTCAGAAGGTCTGGTTTCTTGGGAGATATTTGATTACCAATATTGTACTTTCTTACTGACAAATTTTCAAAATTTCTAGAAGTCCTATGATGGTGTTAGATAACACCATTTATCTCATTTTTAGTGTTATCTCAATTGAGACATATCCTGAAATATAGCATGTGGTTGTTTCCATCCCAAAGCAAACAGTTATCCTAGAAACATTGACGATCTTTGTCTCCCCTTCTTTGGTTAAGAATGTTAATTACTTTGACCAGATACTTGACCTTCAATTACAAAATCACATTTCACTGCACAAAATCAGTTTTGCTTGTAAAATTCTTCAGGGATTCTTCGATTTCTCTGAGGTAAGTACAAATCATTTTACAGATAACACCCTCTGTGGTTTTGCTTCTGCCTATCTCTGAACTTTAATCTTCAGAGCTAGCCCTACTCCTGTCCCTGAACCCAGCCACTCGCTGCCTCTGATCTACTCACCTTAAATGTGAACTAATGCCTAAATGTGAAATTAACAGCTCTATTAAGAGTCTTCCATCTGTCAAGAGCACAATGCCTTCACTGCCGACCTTGGGACCACCTAATTATCTTTCAAGACACAATTTCACCTGTTCCGTAAACTCTTTCCTCTATCATTGTATCTTTCAGAAACAATGGTCACTTTTTCTTTTATTGATTGGTCTGAACCTCCAACTACTCCCTTATGGTTCTATACTGAATGTGTTTGTTTATATTTTCGTATGCTTCTACAAAATAATAAAAAATATCTGTTTTGTTCTGTTTTTTATTTTATATAAAAATATATTCTATCCTTAGCAGCTTACCCAGCACCAAACAGAATAAGAGGCTAGTGAGTGTTGCTAGAAAAATGAATGAATTTTGTGTAATAAGTAACTCCTCAAAAATGTTATTAACCAATTCAATTACTAAAGTTACTCTTCTTAATTAAAACTTATTCTTGGTTGTTTGAAAAAATCAGATTTATTTTCAAATTACAGCTATCTTCCATCATTTAAACAACTCAAGAGAAAAATCCAATTCCTAAGTCAATTTCAAAGAAAACAATCTCAACATAAACTGAAAGTCATTAGTGTTGTTGGAATAACTACATTGATATATTTTTCTCTTCCTTTAAGACTTCACCCAATATGTATAACCCAATATAAAGGGTTATTTCCTGGGACAGTTTGTTTGATTTCCCCAGTAGTTAGTTACTTCAACCCAGCATTATTTTCATTAAAAATATTTATCATTTTCTAGGTACCTGTAGCATTCTTTATATATTTTATTAACTTGTGCATCCACACTATAATTGATCTTACATTTCCTTACTGCACTGTAAACCTAAGGACAGAAGCTGTGTTGTTTAATAGCATGTAACACAGATTTTAACTACCTATTATATTTCAATCATCATAGTATAACCCTAAAATATACTATAGCACCCTAACTTAACAACAGAAAAATACATAGCAAGTGTTGTAATTTCCATTTTACAGATCAGAATATTGATGTTAACGATGATTAATTAACTTGCCTCAAACTCCACAACCAATAAATCACAGAACTGGTGCTCAGATCCACTTTGACTCCAAAGCTAATCTTTTACTGTGATTTCCATGCTGTCTCTTACAACATATAAAATCTCAGGCAGAGTATTTATATTCTAAAAATAGTTATAAGTTATAAAAGAAAACAAAACTCTATTCAATTCTCCCACCAGCAGTCACCTCCCTTTTTTTTCTCTGCTTTTCGTGAAAACTCTTCCAAAAAATTGCCTATATTCACTCTCTTCAGTTTTTTCTCTCCTCTAAAAAATATTCCAATCAGGTTTTCATTACCTCTGCTCCTCTGAAATTGCCCATTAGAGTCACCAGTGACCTGCATAGCTAAGTCTAATGCTTGTTTCTCACCCTTCATCTTACATGATCTATTAGGAATTGTTGTCACTGCTGATCTCACCCTCCCACAGAAATATGCTCTCCGCTGGCTCCCACATTGTTTTAGCTTTCCTTCTTCATAGTCTCTTCTTCTCCAGACTGCTAATGGCCTCAGCTCTTCAGCCTCTTATAATCAAAGAGCTTGAAGTGTCATCTACACGCCAACAACTTCTCAATTTCTATAACTAACCCAAGTGTCAGTCACAACATCCACATTTACGCATGCAACATGTCTAAGACTGACCTCTTGATCTTGCATTCCAAACTCGTTCCACCCAGAGATGGCCACTCCGGATGATCAATTCCAGTTGCAGTTTTTTTCAGGTCAGATCCTTAACCTGAATCCCCTTCTCTCAGACACCGTATCCAGGAAATCCTACTGGCTCTCTCTTCAAAACCTTTCCAGGATATCACTCCTCATCACTTTCATTGGTCTAAACCACCATCATCTTCCATGGATTACCACAGTAGCCTTATACTGGTCTCCCTACTTCCCTTGAACTTTTATATGCCTTTTCACACAATGTTTTTGTTAAAGAAAGGTTTTTTTTTAAGATTTTATTTATTTTTAGAGAGAAAGGAAGGGAGGGAGAAAGAGAGGGAGAGAAACATCAATGTGTGGTTACCTCTCACGCAACCCCTACTGGGGACCTGGCCTGCAACCCTGAATGTGCCCTAAATAGGAATCAAAATGGTGACCCTTTGGTTCATAAGCTGGTGCTCGATCCACTGAGCCACACCAGCCAAGCTTTTCACACAATGTTAAAGTGACATTTTTTAAGATGTAAGTCAGGCCATGTCATTATTCTGTTTAAAAATTCTGAAATGGCTTGCTGTTTCACTCAGATGAAAGTCAAAGTCCTTACAATGGTCTATTGTTGTATATCAGCATTAAAGGAGAGTTCTAACAAAATGTGACCTTTTAAATCTTCTGTTTCACTATCAAAATCTTAGTCTGATTTTAGGAAAATATTCTCATATAAGAAAAAATGTTTAAAAAATTTAATGTTCTCTCATTTTTCAATAATAGAGTAAGGAAAACATATGGTTAAAATTTGAGGTCTGTGCCAGCTGCTTGGATTTAAAAAAGCAATCTGCCTTCATTTACTGAACTTCTTCTTAAAGTATTTTTCTTCCTTTTTTTGTCTAAAAGTTCATTGCTTGATTTTTCAATAGCTATGTAGAAGTTGCAAAAGAGATTTCCCAGTGAATGTGAGATTATTCTGGCTTAAAAAATCTATATGTATTCAAGAAATGAATAAATAACTATTTATAAAGCATATATTCTCACCCAAGAAGAATTTATTTTTATTAATAAAAAATGACAAAATGGATATAGGCAGTAACTATCCACTATAACTTATGGAAATTTTTTGTCATTTTTAATATGAAAAGCTCACTAATATGTGAAGTTATACGTGAAGAAGCCTAACTGAATGGGAAAAAAAGAACATTCTAGATTATCTGCGGAATAAAGTGAATTTATAGCTTTCATTCTAGCACAGAAATATTAAAACTGAATAGAAAGCCAATTACAGGTAAAAGAGAAAATATTCAAGAAATTACTGTTCATTCCAAAGAATCATTGATATCTTAGGTTGATTTTCAGGGCTTCTTTTAAGCTGAGAAATATGCCCATATTATCTTAAATAAGTATTATGAGTATTAAATAATATGAAAGAAAAGATTTTTAGTTTTATCTTTCTAAACATGTAACAATTTAATTTTTGTAACCTAAACTTTGCTAATCTTAAAAAATTGAATTTCTTTACTCTATTGATTAAATAATGAATATAATGCTGATATACAACTTGCCATTTCCACATATTGTGTTTTACAACATTTATTCCATCTCATGGATACAGAAAAACAAGGCTTAGAAAGGTTAAATTTATTGCTCAAGGAAGAACATTTTACTGGACATAGAGCCAATATTTGAATACAGTTATATCCAGATCCAAACCTCGACTCCTTCTCTCCATATATAGTTTACATAGTGACATCTCAGAGTTGTTCTTAATGACATCATGTCATAAACTATATAGTTCAGTTAAAGGTATCCACTATAATATAACCTAGAAGCCTAAAACTCATCTTTAATGCATCATTGTCCTGTTCCACTAATATGTTGTCAGTTAAATATCATCAATTTTACCTCTAAAATAGGTCTATCTCTCCTCTTGTTAGTTACTTTATTTCCACTCTGGATCTGGACCTCTTCATCTCTGGAAATAGCATCTTCAAAAGGAGGATGTGCACTTCCTCAAAATCAGTCATGCTCACTGGACTAAATTAACTCATCCTTATTCCTGAGGCTGAATGCTGCCCAACCACTCGCAAAAAAAGGGGGGGTCACCAATGTTTTATTTGACACTGTGGGTAAAGACTGCTCCCTGGCATCCAGATCAAATAGCAAATTCTTAGTGTGAGAAGACACTTTACAATACCTGAAGCCTCAGCTGGGCCAACCTCAATCAGCACCTTGCAATTGAGTAATAGGCTTAGGTCAACAGCCTTCCAATAATCACCCATTGCTTAAGCAAGTTGACATCCAAGTTCAACTAGAAAATACAAGACCAGCAGATTCTGTTCATAACCCACATAGCTAACACCATCCGATATCATCCAGTTCGGCTGCCCCATTGCTCTTCCAATCACTCTTCTCTTTTTTCTTCCCATCCCTTGGTGAATCTCTTTCCATGTATCTTCCCCTTTCTGCCTAACTCTGAGTTTGCTCATCTCTCTCTAGCATTCTTATCTGCCATCTCAGTCTTTTGAAAAATATATCTTTTATCTCCTTGTCTCACAAATAGATCTCTTCTAAATACCATACTTTTCTTCAGGCTCTTAGAATAGAGCCTAATCATTCCTATACAACCGAGATGACTCTAGAAAGGGCAGAAAGATACTCTTCTCCCTGTCCACCATTAGGGACCTCAGATCACCCTCTCAGCTTTCTGTCAAAAGCCCTTCTTAGAAATTATACCACCCAGGTTAACTACTTCCAGACTTACAAATATCATTTTTTAACCTTCCAGACTTTCTTTTATATATCTTCGTTGCTTCAATATCCAAATTCAAGTTTTTCTCACCATGACCAGTATTGTGTTTATCCCTAGCTACTTTTTTGCTTCTATCTACAATTTATGCAGGGTCTGAGAGTGGGGTTCTTTCACATTGACATACACAGAAATCGTATGTCTATTCATTTGAGCAATCACCCCTCCCCTAAATCCCTAGGATCTCATAATAACCCAGAAGAGTCCACATCTAAAATTGTTATCAACTTTCCATACTTTTAATTCTCTTGTTGAAATATTTCTCGTTGCCATTAGGAAAAAGCTTGAATTCCTTTGCCAAGTACACACAGTTCTTGAGCATTGTAGTAACCACCTATTGTTCTGGTTGCACACTCCGTAACTTTCCTATGCTGACCACATCTCTCATTCTAGTCACAGTGAGTCACTCACTGTTTATCGGCTACACTTCATCTTTGTACGCATACATACCCTTGTCCATGGACTTTTCTACCTTTGAATATTCCTTTCTAAGTCTCCATCTGATTATGACCAACCTACCCATTTCAATTTATTTCCTGCCTTCCCCATTCCTTAATCCAATGTTACCTACTATGTCCTTTGTGCTTACAAAGGGTAAACATTGAAGTTATAGTAATTTTAAAAAATAAGTTCACATGTAAAAATTATAATTTTAGCAATCCCCATTGATTGTATAACCAATCTCATCACTCCCTATCCTTCTACTATATTTGCATTTTACAAGACTAAACACAAAAGTTCAAGAGGACACCTCATGTATTTATGAAAATATCATTGTAATTTATAATCTCCTTTCTTTTATTTTAAGCATCAATTTCCCTCTTGAGATAAAGTCACTTCCAAAGGAATCCATGCTCACTATAAAACTGTTTGGGATTAACTGTGTGACCAACAATGCCGATTTGTTGGCCTGGAGTTCTCTTCCATTGTTTCCAAAAGAGTAAGTATATCAATTGTTATTAATATGGCTTCCATCTCAATTTGTTTTTTTTTTAAATAACCTCCTTGAAACTAAATATTTCACAGTATATAACATAATGAGAGTGTTTAGAAGGCATTTTGATCTAAAATTGAAGTAGTTCAATATAAATCATGACTACAGAAAGTGGGACTGAAAAGGAAAAGGTACAAATGGGTTTGAAAACAAGCCTCTTATTCCGCTTGTCACCTGGGTCATTTGCAATGAGCGGGCACTGGCACACATATGGCAATGGCTTTTCCTTCCCAGATCAGACCATTTCTCTGCAGTTAGTACTTCAAAATTATTCAGCTCAACACTGTCATCTAGAAACACAGTAAATCAGGGAATTCTGGCTTAAGCATAATTACATAATGTAACTCACTGGTTTACTGACCTTTCATTGACAAGGAGAAATATTTGTAACTTTAAGATGAAATGTTTACAGAAAAGTAAACCAACTATGAGTTCAGATATTCTATTAGAACTAATGACCATTGCAAAATTAACTGATGATTTCATTGTATTTGGAACTACCAATACTCAAGATGTTTGATAAAGTTAATTATATGATTTTCTATGCTATTAAGGAAAAATTTTTCTAATAAACAGCTTAGTTATTTTCAATTACACAGTTACATAGCAAGACTTGTGTTAGAATCAAATTGTAAAATACAGGACCTTTGAAAAATTAGGAACTACCCTGTTACTATAATATTGCTATAAATAATGCTCTTGCCTCTATTGTTCTAAAAATATTTGATAATATAAATATGTTGAAAATTTTTATCAGGTTTTGGTTCCCACATCTAGTCGATATAAATAGCTATCATCAAAACAAACATCAAAGATCTTTTAAATTGTCTTTACTGGATTGGATTTGAACCATTGTGTGTGTGTGCGTGCATGCCTGCTGCTCTATTAGTTGCTTTGATGCTATAGCCCATTTCCAGGGATGTGTGTCCTGAGGACAGGGAACAAATTTCTCTCTGTAGTGTCTTTCATCTAATGCAGTACCTCTTATAAGAAGGTTATCATTAGAGGTTTGTTTACTAAATTGAACTGGAAAAAAATATATTCCTATAGGATACTTAGAATGGGAATAAAATTTCAAAAGTCTGTAAGAAAACCATTTTGTCCTAAAAGTAATACCTACTGCTGTTAGCAGGTATTTCAAAACTCTGATTTGTGGGTTAGAGCTTTCATTATTTTCTCACTAGGAGCAGCTAGGCGGGTGCCTTCCTTTCCGTGAGTGAGTTTCTTTGAAGTTTCACCTGCAGTATTTGTAACATCTGACACGTTTATAAAATAATGATTGTAGTTATTCGCTGAAAAATTTCAATCCAATTTATTTCCTTCAATCATGTGACACTCTACTTTGTACATAACAGGCAAACAATATATGGTAAGTATATAAGTGAATTTAGGATATTATTGTCTCTTGGGCTTATCTTCAAGGCCTTTTTCTAGATGGTTGTAACAGTAAAAACGCTGCCTCCATGCTGTTTTGTCCCATGCCATATACCATCGATGGACATTTTACATGTACGTGATCATAGACAGTGGTCATCTGTAGGTACGGCCATTTGGGACTGATATTTAATGGTGTTTTCCAAAGAAAAGGTGTCAAAACGATACTTCCAAAAAAACATCTCATGGAAATAAAAAAACTGCTTCTCTTCTGGGCTCAACAACTGGAGGAAATTCAGTTTTTTAAGACTGGAAATCCATCCGCGGGGCAGGTACGGAGACTCCGTGACCCCGCTGCACTCCTGGCTCCGCATCATGGAGAGTATGACCTTGAACATGTGCGGCAGGCGTCTCCAGGTTGTAGCCAATAGGCTGCTGAATTCCATTTTCCTTCACAGAATGAGCCGTGCCCATGAACAGTCAGTATCGCGTCTGTCATTCATTGCAGTTTGAATTGCCCACACCTAGCCATGTGGAATTGTAATGAGCACTTATGTATTTTTTCCAGCATACATTCAACCTGAAAATAGGCAGAATTAAAGGCTTCCTATCTCCTTGTGGTTTCCAGAAGTGGGTTTCAGAAGAACCGATGGTTATTAAACTCAGAGGTACCAGTTATGGGTGCATCGAGAATGTCTACAAATAAATCTAAACTTTTCAAAGCACACAAATTCGCCTTCAGGCCTACAAAAAAATATGTTACAAGTACAAAAGTAAAATTTTGACCACAGACTGTCTGCAATCTCTTTTGCAGCAGACCTCCTATCGCATCTATATTGTATTCACAGTGCCTCCTCACTATTATAAGAAAGTGTTATTTTCACCTCAACAATTCTTGCAAGCTGCCTTTTCTACTTAAATTCAAAACAAATAGTGTAGTAGTTACTTAGCATTTCTAAATTATGGTAAATTCCTTCAATGCAGAGATTCTCAGCCCTGAATGAACAATCTCCTGGGGAGACCATTAACAGTCTTCTCATCGTAATTCCGCTGATCGTTTTCCTTATCCTCATATTTTCTGTTTACGGAAGTCTATGGAAATTTATTCAGTGCTTGCAATATCTCAAAAGATGTTTACTGCAGTCCATTATCAGAAAGTAAATTAGCTACTACCAAACACACACAGAGAGTGTAAAGAACGGTGCCAAATACCTTTTCCTCCTTGAATTGCTGACAACTGCTGACATTTACTCTCGAATCACCTCATCCTTTCTAGAAATCAGCTCAGATCACTCCGTTTTTCAGAGTGAAGCATGACCAAGACATATAAATACAGTAAGGCTCATATAACTCATTCCACAACTTGCAAAGAAAAATGCCACTAATATATCACACTTTTCCTCATAACCTTTTGCCCTGTAACTAATGAGGAAGGAAAAACTTTTTAATGATGACAAAAATTAGTCAATTCAGTAATTTAAATAGTCCTTTTAGAAGTACGCAGTCTCTTTGGAATGAAATGCTTAGTCATTCAGATATCCGCCTGACACACTGATGTTCTTCCTAAGATCATATCTGGGTGCACAGAGGCAGAAAAGAAACAGATTCTTGGGCCTGGGGACTTGACCTCTCATGTCAAAATCAAAGCACTTTTGAAGCCGTGGCTGTTTGTCACAGCTCCTGTAATGGTGACTGGTGCTCTCCCAGCCTGACCAGGGCTTACAGACACACTCCCTGGGTGACGTGGGCTCCTGCAGGCACTGCAGAACCGTCTGAGGTTTGCCTGCGACTCCCACTTGACCTCCTCTCATCCTCACCCCTATCACAGAGGCCCCTTATCCCTCCGATATGAACCCCCCTTTTGGAAACCGCCTCACTCAGGTATCTTTAGCTTTTTCTAGATCCCATCTTCCCTATACAGAAACCGAAGGAGGCCTGACAAAGCTAAGCTCAGGAGTGCCTTCTGCTTATTTGCCACTTGGTCCCAAGTTTAAGGTCATGCCATAAACTGTTACAGGAACAGCTCAGGAGGTGATTTGCAAATACGAGTGCCAACAGGAGCCCTCTCTGCCTTCGGTGTTATTCTGTACTCATCTAACGCTCCTCCCCCTCTGCAGTCCAGAAGAGAGAGAAACGGGAACATGTGCGCCTGTGCCGTGCTCACCCTGTTCCATCTTTGTCTTCTGTTCCCCGCCATTACCAGTTGCCAGAAAGTGATGACTTTTTCTTTTTTTGTAATTTTAATTGTTGTTCAAGTACAGTTTTCTGTCTTTTACTCCCATCCCAGCCCACCCCCCCAGCTCTCCCCACCTCCCTCCCAGTTCCATACCCCCACCTAGTTTTTGTCCATGTGTCTTTTATACTTGTTTCTGTAAACCCTTCCCCTTTTCCCCTGAAATTCCTTGCCCTCTCCTCTCTGGTCATTGTCAGCCTATTCTCTATTTCAGTGTCTTTGGTTATAGTTTGCTTGCTTGTTTGTTTTGTTGTTTAGGTTCCTGTTAAAGGTGAGATCATATGGTATTTGTCTTTCACTGCCTGGCTTATTTCACTTAGCATAATGCTTTCCAGTTCCATCCATGAACCCCAATGTTCATGGCAGCACAATTTGCAATAGCCAAATATTGGAAGCAACCTAGGTGCCCATCAGTAAATGAATGGATCAAAAAACTGTGGTACATTTACACAATGGAATTCTATGCAACAGAAAGACTTTTTCTTTGCCACATTCTCCATCTGATATGTCACATCCTCCTCCCTCACTCCTGTTAATCCTTTACTGTGGACAGGGATATTTTCTGTAAATGCTGTAGAGTGCATTAACATCTGAGCCCTCTAAGCTTGGTGTTAGACGTGCTCATTCTTTTTGCATTCTGACTAAAACTAACCCAAAGCTTTTTCCAAGCAAATGGATACTTCAGACCATTTTGGAGAAGGTTATAGATTCCAAAAAGCAAAAGGAAAAATCACATCAATAATATTCTAATTTTTACCCAATTAAGCTATTTTTAGGCTGCTAATACTGGCCCCCTGGTACTATTATACCAAACAAACAAAAGAAAAATTTTCTCAAGATGAGGGAGAAATAAAACAAAAAACAAAGACCCAAAATTCATTCTTCTGGAAGAATGTTCTTGGATTAGATAAAAATATCTGCCCAATAATGTTTATAAATTATACTCCTATAGGCAGATACTTTCTATATCTTTGAGTATAAAAAATGAATAAGATAGGGCTCAGAAAACTAAAGGTCTAAAGGAAACTTTATTTGCTGAATTTTTCAACATATTTTACATAGTGTCTGTTAAATGGCAAGATGGAATTCTATGTTGTTTTCAAAAAGACTCATCTGATGTCTTGAAGTTCTCTATAAACTTAAATTTATTGTATTGTCTTTCAGTTCTTCATTTTTAATTTGGTATGTTAAAATCAAAAACTGCTCTCAGTAATTACTGGAACAGTTTACCCATAATTGAATTCACATATAGAGTTAGGTATAGCTTTCTTTTTAATTCTTATAAGCGTCTGTGGATTTGGATGTTGCCAAAGTTGTTAAAACCATGCATGAATGCTTCCTGTTTAAAGTCCTTCCAGTATGCATTCTCATCTATTATGGTAATTTATAATATATTTTCAAAGATTCAGAATATGAATATTCTTTCTTATTTATGCAAAAAGAAGAATTTCTTCTGTGAGGTCCCATAACTATTTTGATTCTGTAGATCATATGCTAATATTTCCTTTCTGTAAATTTAGAGCTCTTATCCTTATAGATGCCTAGGGAATTTAGTCATTCTGTGGGGCAAAAAAAAAAAAATGTTCTGTAGAGTTAACCATTGTGAAAACAACTTTGTCATGCAGAAAATAAATATAGATATCTATGAATGTAACTATGCATTAGGGTAATATAGATGAACTATTAATATCTAAGCTTATGGGATATTTTATTTCTCTTCTTGCTACTGGCAGAAGCCACTAAAATAGCTGATTATGTTTATATTCCAAAAGAAGCCATTTACAGGTAATCAGTTTTCCTCCTGAAGTGACTCCTGTCTGTGTGTGTATTCTTTGGCAGGAGATTGATTCTTGGGTCTATGCTATTCAGCCTGACATTACAGAGTGAGCCTCCCATAGAAATGATAGCTCCAGGAGTGTGGGACACGAGTCAGCCATCCCCAGTGACCCTGCAGGTAAGTGCCAGGCTATAAAATTAAAGTACACAAGGCAAGTATTGATTGATGGGTAGCCCATTGTCATTTACAGAAACAATTTTCTAGAATCACGCATTTTAATAGTCTTCTCTTCCTCCAGCCACCGGGATTTGTAAAATCTCTACGGTTTTTGCTTTGTATTCAGCACTCTCCAAGTGTTTTCTCCCCGCTATGTCAGAGGAACGTCAAGCCATTTTCTATCCACCACGATCATTAAGGGGAGGAATGGAGTATTGCCATTAGTATATGCATTATGTGCATTCATTTTTCCTATTATTTAAAAGGAAATCAGTCATTGGTATATGTTATTAACTGTTAGTGACTTGGCACCTTACTCACACCTGCCTCTGCATTGTATCCTGTTCCTTAAAATCTCTTCTATTGTACATTTCCTAAATGAGTGCCAATTAGCTGAGCAGTGGGAGAGAAACTGCAGCAGAATCCACCTACTACACTTTCCTCTTTCTTAAAGCCTCTCTCCTTTTTGTAATCATGGATGAAGGGTGATTGATGATTTCAGGCTTTGGTTCTTACTGCTAAGAACTCCACATTTGTTCGTGGTTGTAAGTGACCACATTGGTCAGATACTTGAACCATGGCCACTCTGATACATGAAAATGTGGGGAATATAGACTTTCCATCTCTATAAGAAAAGCTTGGAACTGATTTCTGGGCAGCTCTCTCTAGAAAAAGGATTTTTCAACTTCTGCACTATGGACATTTTGGATCAGGTCACTCTTCATCCTCCCATTGTAGGATATTTGGCAGCATCTTTGTCTTCTACCCACTAGATGGCAGTAGCACCTCCCCAGGTCTGATGATCAAATTTGCCTTCAGGTAATGTCGAATGTCCCCTAGGGATAAAATTGCCTTCAGGGGAAGATTGCTGCATCCAGAGGAAGCTAGTGGAGTCTCAAGGCTTTTTTAAATTTCCAGGATTAGAGTAAGGGATGTAAGGGACAAAATGTAGCAAGATGAGCAAAATGGTGAGAATGGAAGAAAAAAGTAATACTACTAGAAATGTGCCTTCCCCTCTGAAGGAGGGAGGATGTCCTCCACCAGACTATAACTGAAGATCCACTTCTAAGCTGTGGACACAATGATAAGAAAGAGTAGCCGTTCAGGTTGGATCTTGGCACAATCACGGTCACTCAACAATCAGGCATACTGATTAGCCAATGTTCCACTGAAACAGGACACCTACCTTTCTTTAAAAGGATGAATGTATTCTAAGACTATTTCTTACCAGATACACACCACTTCTGCTTAACAAAAATCTCTGAAGTCTGATCATTGCCAGAGCATTGTGGATATAAATTCATAATTATAGGGCTCTTCAGTGGCAGTGGTGGGAAAGGGGGACGGGGGACTCTGAGATGAGACTTTCCTTGGTTCTTCTCAGATGAGGCGGAAAGCTGTTTTCAGAACACAGGCCCTGGTAAGTGGGATCTGAAAAAAACGTTTCAAGTATTTCACAGCGGCACAGATTTCCAAGCAGACATCTGGAGCCATACTGAATTTAACTTACAAGAGGAGTGGGAGGCATGTAAATATTCAACGCCATGCAAAAAAGTTAGATCATTTGATTTTTACAAAATAATTTCAAATGGTATAGACATAAAGGGAAAATTCTCAGAATAGTCTTAATTGGTGATGAAATAAAATGAGTTATTAAGCTATTAAACTTAGAACCCTTAATAACCAGTATCACTCTAATTACATACAGCTAAATTTAGAGCAGAATTTTTAAACCTAAATATTATGAGATGGTGAGGAAATTCGAAGCAAGTTCTGCAATCAGTGTTTGCATTAAGGAGTCAATAAAAGTCTCAGAAAAAGACATCAGACTGAGAGTTAGGAAATGTGGATTCTAGATTTAGCTCTCTAGCAAAAAACTTTGTAGCTGCAAACAAGTCACCCAACCTTCTATTTTCTCCTTGTACAATGAAAGAATTATACTATGCCTGTCTGAGTTCTTTCAGGTCTGTACTTTTTTATTATCTTTATCAGATGGGCAGTTATTGCCACACTGTGGCCAACCCAGTATGATAACAGATATGATATGTCCCAGAACATGATTCCTTCCAGTCCCTCATGTTTGGAGGGTTCTACGGTTGATGTGCTGACAGTGGATAGAATGTAGCAGATCTGAGGTCAGCAATGGAGACAGGTTGTTGTATGATTCCGTTAATCCGAGTCGCCCTCAACTTCCTGCCTCTCCCCTTACACAATCTAGGAGAGTGGTTCCATCACAACTGAAGAACTAAAAGCAGAGCTGTTGTGGTTAATGCTGCTCTTATTCCATCCCATATTTCTCTACTTCCTCACCTGCCCATCATGTCTCATTCACTACATTCTAGCTAATATGTCCTCACCACACTTAACTGTTGTCTGGTAACCCGCTAATTCCTAGTCGCCAAATTCAGTGGTGGTTTCCAGCCCTTTTCATCCCATCCCTCTCAATGGTTTTTGGCCCTGTGTTTGTCTTCCCCAGCACAGAACACGCTTCCCCTCTGGCTTTGGTGTTACTGCTCTTTTATGTTTCTCCTCATACTTGCCTCTGCTTATCCTTTCTCTGTCTCCTTGCAGGCTCCCTTTCTTCTGCAAGTCCTCACTGTTGGCAGTTTTCAAGGGTTCCATCTGCTGCTCATTGCTATTCTTAGTGCTATATTCTTAAAAAGCATTATGGAGATATAATTCATGTACCTTATAATTCTTGTACTTAAAGTGTGCAATTCAGTGGTTTTTAATACTTTTAAAGATATGTACACCTATCACCACCATCAATTCTAGAGCATTTTTATCATTTCAAAAAGAAATTTCATAACCTTCACCTTCTATTTGCCCATTTCTTCCAACTCTGAGCCCTTGCCAATCTACTTTCTGTCTCTACAAGTTCACCTATTCTTCACATTTTATATAAATAGAATTACACAACATGTGGCTTTTTGCGATTGGCCTTTTCACTTAGCGTAATGTTTCAAAGTTCATCTAATGTTGCGGCATCGATATTCATTTATTTTTGTTATTGAATAATATTACACTTATGGAGGTACAACATTTTATCCATTTGTTAGTCAATGTGAATTTAGATTGTTCTCACCTTTTGGCTCTTAAGAATAATACCACTATGAACATTCATGTACAAGTTTGTGTGCAGACATAAATTTTTATTTATCTTGAATATATACCTATCGATGAAATTGCTGGGTGACATTCATTTCTAAAGTTTTATTGATGGCATCTATGCAAGTTCATTTATTAGTCTGAAACCCTAATTCAGATTCCTTCACACCACAAGCATCAATAATACAACCACATGCCTAGTGAACTCCCATCGGACACCCTGTAAACAGCTTCAAAGACAACATATTTCACACTGAGCTCACCTTCCTCTCAAAATTGTGTTACCCCCCGATTATTTATCTCTGTTCATGTTGCCAAATACACCAAGTTGTTTTAGTTGCTTCCTCCCTCTTCCTCCCTATTCATATTCAGTACACACTACATCCTGCCAATTTATCTTCCATACGTTCTGAAATCCTATCCTCTCAATTTCCCACATCATCAGTTCTAGGTTACAAGAGTTTATCTGGCTTTCTTGCCTTTAGTTTTGTCATTTCCTAATACAAACTTCATGAGCGTGGCCTTGCCAAAACATAAATATGAACCTGCCGCTCTCCAACTCATATGTGTCAATATCTCAGCACTACCTAGAGAATTGAGGCTAAGCTCTTGTAACACGATTCCCTGCCGTCACTCCTCTTGCCACTCTCTGTGTGACAGTTAAGCTCCAGCAACTTTGAAAATGTTGTAGCTTCTGATTTGCACTGTCCTGCTTGTACTTTATGTCTGTTTATGAATACTGTTTTCCGCCTGCTATGTCCATTTCCTTCTCCCTCTACCGTCTACTGCCCACCCCGCCTCTGACTTCGTTTGATTGATTGATATTCATCTTCTAGGATCCATGAGCCCTCAGCTAGGTATCTCTTCCTCACTCCCTCCTCTCTGCATCCCAAACAGAGTTAAGTACCCTTCCTTTGTGTCCACATAATGACCAATACAATTTTTATCAGCACATTTATATTATATTTCTTTTCCACTGACTGGGAGATTTCTGAGAACATTGACAGTTATTTTATTCCCAGCATCTAGAATAGTAGCTGTTATATATTTGTTAAGTTAATAACATGTGTCCATACTTCTGATCACTATAATAACCCAACCCACATATGCATAAATATATAAATATAAATACAAACATAAGTATAAACATAAATATAAATTATATATATTTAGTGCTTTGGTCCACCAGTGTTAAATTCTTCCTTTTCTCTCAGTGCATATTTTCTTTAAATCACAGTTCTCAACTCCTCAATTACCCAAAATATTTTACTTTACCTAACATTTTATGTGCTATCTTCCATTATCAGTGGTGTTGAGGAAGGCAAGAGCCTATTACTGATAAAATAAAGTATACCAAAAACAAATATTGAAGCAAATTTTAGAAGTTACAAAGTGAAACTGCTAAAATTTTTCACACAAAAAAGAACCTAAACAGATTAAACTATTTTCCAACTATAACTCACACAAGTCTACCTCATAACATTCCTCAGTTTTCTCTGAGATTGCAACCTAACATAATTTAGCAAAGAAAATAAATTATGTGGATTTTTAGTATGAAAATATTAAAAAGTACGATAACCTTAAGCAAATACATGCAGCTCTAGAAGGTTCAGCTCATTTATACTCTTTGGAAGTGTATTTGTAGTTAACTGTTACATTACTTGCTGAGATTAGATTATCACTGAAACAGGGCTAGTGGAAAGCACACTGGGCCAGGAAGAGAGTAGGCCTGCGTTCTGGCCCTGTCTGCAAACCTAAACTGCAGAGCCCAGGTAAAAACTTTCCACTGCTCATATCCTTGCAAAACTGGTCTCTGCCAGAGAAGATTCCACTCTCAGGTCTACAAAATGGTTCACAGACTTTAATGAACCAAAGGGTTACATGAAAATGTGTAATTGCCTCCTATAACTTTAATCATTTAATATAGAAATACATTTTAATTCTTAAATGTAGAAAGGCTATAATTTCAATGTTAAACCAAACCATATATTTAATTTTATGAAAAGTTTATATATTGTTATTATCTTTCTCATTTTTCCTCAGACAGCATTATAGATTACTAATTTATGCCAATTATATAAGGAATTTATATAAACAAATCCCAATTTTTTAAAAACTTATTTTCAAGTAATAAATAAGAGAAAATATAGGAACTTTCATTTCTGCAAATCTAAGGTGGAGATTATTAAATTAATAATGTATTTTAGTTTTCAGTAAATGGCAAACCATTTCTTTATTTCAGATTGACTTTCCAGCTACTGAGTGGGAGTACATGAAACCTGATTTTGAAGATAATAGAAGTAATCTTGAGGAACCACCTAAAGAGTGTTTGAAACATATTGCCAGACTTTCACGGAAACAGTCTCCCTTACTGTAAGTGACCAGGTCTCGTCAGTCAGGGTTGCCTGCATGTGGTGACACCATCAGTCACATTAGATGTATTCAAAACTTTAAAGAGTGAAGAAAAATAAAGAGTGAACCTTTTTTCCCGCATAATTTCTTTCAGTTACTAAAGTGACACTAGTGGGTAATCAATTAATGTGCAGGAGCTAAATTAGTAGTTTCACATGTCTTTTCTTTTTCCTGTGGTATTAAACAGCTTTAACTTTAGTCAAAAGAAGAATAAAAAAGATGGGAAATCATTCAGTTCAAACAAAAAAGCAGAGAGTGATTAAATATATATCAGCATTTAACATGGATAAACCATTGCTTAACCATCATTCAAGTGTGTATAAAGTTGTTTTAGTAAGCAGGAAAAAGCAAAATTTAATTGCCTTAGCAGATTTTAAAATTACATAAATAAATCATGTTTTAATAGCACTAAATTATTGATTAAGAGTGCTTTAATTTTGTCAAACAGTAATTCTCTGAATAAAACCAAAGCCCCAGAAAGAACTATAAGAGAATTATGAACTTTGTACTTATAACTTAGCAATATCTAAGCTACAACTGGCTGTGCTCAATAATAACATACCAAAAACATAATTCTAAGAAAGTAGTTCTTTACGTATATACTGTGATAGATATGTAACATGATAAGGCATTTTATTCCAAGAATGAGAAATAATTTAAAGGTTTTGAATAGGGGAGTCAAGTAATCTTAGTGATCTTTTTAAGTAATCCCTTCGACCACAAGTTGAAGAACAGATGGGCAAGGAAGTAATAGTGGCAGCAAGCAGGACAGTGAGAAGGTTAATGTGACACTTTAGGTACGAGGTCATGGTGGCTATAACTAAGGAGAGGGCAGTTGACATTGAAGAAGTAGCTAGACTTGGGAGGTATGTTTGGAGGTTGAGGAGACATGACTTGATGGTTAATAGTAATTAGGGGGTAAGCCAATTGAGAAACAAAGGAATCAATACAAGGTCACGGAGAATCCAAGTTTTTGAACTGGTCAATGAGGCAGACAATAGAGTCATTTTCTGGAGAGTGACAAAGTTTGGGCCATTCAAAACTGAGTTACTGAGTGTGATCAAGAGCTCTGTTTTAGATAATCTTGTTACTTCCCTGCTTTCTAATTTCAACTTATGCTGCGTTTTCCTCATTCACTTCAAGAAAATGACATTAGTCTCCTTCATATATTTCAAATGTGCTAGTTCCTTTCCCATATTAAGAGCTTTTTATTTGATTTTCCCTCTACTGGAAATACTCCTTCCTCAGTTCTTCATATGACTGAATCATCTCATCCTGCAAGTTCCACTGAAGTGTAATCTTCTCAAAGATACACTGATATATTCAACACAAAATATTTTCTAAAACATTATCCTCAGTGAAAAAGCCATAAATAAAAGAGTATTTACTCTATGATTCCGTCTGTAAGAAGTTCTAAAACAAGGAATATTAATATAGAGTGCAAAGAATTGTACCAGTGTTTGCCTCTGGTGGCATGAAAATACTGTTTTGTATCTTCATAGGACTTTGGTTTTACCCGATATAAGCACTTATCAAAATATATTGAACTGAATCTGTGCATTTCTTTCTATGTAAATTATACTTCAATAAAAGAACTTAACAGGAAAAAAACATTATTCAGGACTGAATAACAAGTAAATTTAATTGGAAGAAAATAGCTTTAGTAATTTAGTAAAATTTTGTTATAGATTTTTTCTTCTGAAGGCTTTCTGGTAGAGAAGATAGTGACAAAACAGGAAAGGAGCCCAGACATACATTAAAAATTACCTAGAATACAATTCCTTCATTTTGCAGACAAAGATGGCTTTAAAAGAAGTTGTAGATGTTTTACCCACTCATCTACTGATGGCCCCTTAGGCTGCTTCCATATAACGCTGCAATGAACATAGAGGTGCTTATGCTCTTTCAAATTAGTGTTTTGGGTTCCTTCAGATGTATTTATAGAAGTGGAATTGCTGGGTCAAAAGGCAGATTCATTTTTAATTTTTTGAGGCATCTCAAATGAGTGGATAAAACAACTATGAAACACCTACACAATGGAATACTACTCAGCCATAAAAAAGAAGAAAAAGTTACCCTTTGCAACAGTATGGGTGGACCTGGAGAACATTATGCTAAGAAAATAAGCCAATCAGACAAAGATAATGACCACATGATTTCACTTATCTGTGGAATCCAATGAACAAACTGAACTAACTAGTAAAATAGAGAAAGATTCATAGAGAACAGGATGACAGCTAGGTGGTGGTGGGGTGGTGGGGGAAGGTTATTAGGTGGAGGGATTAAGCAAAAAGGAAAAAGGACTCATGGACATAGACAACAGTGTGGTGATTGCAGGGCGGGGGAGGGCATAAAGAAACCAAATGGCAATGGAAAAAATACAATAAAAAGTAAAAAAAAAAAAAAAAAAGAATACAATGAGAAAACAAGCTGTCTGCAACCCAGAAGAGGGCCCTCACCAGAGCCTGATCATGCTTGCTCCCTGTTCTCAGATGTCCACAACTATGAGACAAATATTCCTGCTTTATACAAGGCAAAAAAAAAAATATATTGACTTTTAATATATTTAATATTTATTAGTGCCATTCTTGGGAGTTTTAGCTAATTTGAGCTGAGCACCATAGTGTCCATTTGGAGGAGGCAGTGCTCAAAAGCTGTCGTTGTCACAGGAGAAGCACTGTTCTTCAACGGAACTCTGGTTTGAATTCTGCAGGAGAATGAGCCAAACACAATGAGTGAGTCCAGAGCCCTAGTGCTAGATTTAGATCTTCTGTTTGGGACCACTCTTCAGGGGGAAATACTTGGACACTTAAGGAAGCTCTATTCACTGGCATTCAACTCCAAACTCCCAGTGAACTCTGAGAATTTAAAGCCAGAGTCCAGGAATGAATTGAGATCTTTGTTTTCGAAATTTAAACTGAAGAGTTTTCTGAACTCTGATGAAAATTGCTTTGAGGTGAAGGAATTCATCTTTAAAATATACCATTTCTTCACAGTCCCACCTGGGCCTAAGTTAATTTTTTAAAAAGTAAATGCTTGCTTCCCTCTCTTCTAAGTAGTACATCTTGCTGGATTCAGATAAATTTTGTCTGCCCTAAAGGAGATAGAGATTTTGGCCACTAAAATAACATTTTTGAAAAAGTGGTGAGGACAAATAAGAAGTAAAAAATGTGAATTATCAGAAGTAAATTTTTATTTTTATTTTTGAAAATTTTTTTCTATAAAAGAACACAGTTAGTGGGAAATGAGCTGATGAAATAACCTATCAAACTGTTCCAGGAAGATAAAGGATTTGTTTTCCAAAATAAACTAAAGTGTAAGTTTAAAAGCTAGAGTAAGATTTTTATACTGTGTGTTTATAGCAACATTTGTTAGTATAGAAACCTCCAGTAAATTATAGTTTCCAATCTGGTTTTGCAGACTCTCTGAAGAAAAGAGGAGATACTTATGGTTTTATCGCTTCTACTGCAATAATGCAAACTGCTCCCTCCCTTTGGTTCTGGGCAGTGCCCCTGGATGGGATGAAAGAACTGTTTCAGAAATGCACACCATTCTGAGAAGATGGAAATTTTCCCACCCTTTAGAGGCACTTGGACTTTTGACTTCCAGGTAAGAATTATGTAACTAGAAAGATATTACTGATAAGAAAAATTTGTTTGAAGACAAAATAATATAGGACTATATGATGAATTCAATAGATACTCTCTTCGTTCCCCATTTAAATAGCTATGGATATTAAATTTTGGCAATTTTAAATGTGAATATAAATTTTAAACAAATCTAAGCTATAATTGTGACTTCTGTACTAAGCTTGAAGTTATTGAACTTTAAGAAGTATAGCTTCTTAAAAAAGGAAGAAGGAGTATAGCTTCTTAAATGAAAACAGCCCTATTGTTTTTACAGAAACAACAAAAAATGAAATAGGGGAAAATAAAGTTCTCTACTCCTTCCCCCCTCTAAAGAAAAAAGTTCTTAAAAATTGGAATCATACCTTTTTTTAATATTTAAATATGCAAAGTATGGCAAAATACCATGCTTATAGTAACTGTACAATTAGTATGCCTATTATAATTATAAGAATAAAAATAAAACTATCCATTATATACTCTCCAGATATTTCCTCAAGAAAATGAGGGGAAAATCACTGGGTGCAGGAGTGATGATGGGTTAATGATGTCTTCTTTTAGTTAAGGAAAAGCACGTGGGAACCTGGCTCTGGTTTGGGGAAGCAGGTCTTCCTTGGCTTCTGTTTTATGTTCAAAGACATGAAAATACATTTTAAATATGTTCTGATCACATCAGCTCACTAATGCCATAAAGAAGTCTGCAATCTCTTGAGTCGGAGATTTTCAGAACCCAGATCCATGCTGAATTCTCTGCAAAAGGGAGAAAGGTGGGGAGAGAGTGACACAAAGGACTCTCAAACTGATTTATTTGGATTTGTTTAAAAATTAGTGTCATTTATAAAGCTTTTGGGGTAGGAAAGGGTTTGCTTTTCCTATTATTTGTGAGTTACTAGGTTCCTCTCAATACTCCAATCTCAAAATTTACAAATTTTCTTAGAATCCTACATTTTTAGTGCCCCTCCCATTGAAGATTTTACTGTTTCATGGTTTCTTCTATTAACAAATGTGTGCCTTGATGCCCACTCTTCCTTGATAAACAACAGATGGATTACAGGTAGTTACATAGATGATAGATAAGTGATTGACAGATACATGAGTAGGTAGATAGTTGATAGCTGGAAAAGAAGGAAGGAAGGAGTGAAAAATAGAATGAAGGAAGGAAGGGAAGATGGGGGAGGGAGGAAAGACTTTTTTGGTAGTTGGACTTAGAACTTTTTCCTTTATAATAAGGCTTCTCTGTGGACCCTAGAATTGACTACACCTGCCTAATACAGTGCTATATTACTTTATAAATTATACTTTATTGCAATTTGTTTACAAGCAACAGGTGAAACATGTAATTTTGCCCACATTAAACTAAGAGCTACTGAAGGCACAATAGGTCATCTTAGCATTTCTATTTCCCAAAGGCTTAATAATACCTGTAATAATTACTCAATATTTAATCAATCACTTTCTAAAATACATTATGATCATTTGCTCCTTACTTTAACATTTAAATTGTGTTATTTGAAGAAATCATCTATTTCTGACCCACATTACCTTGTACAATTGAATGAATTAATAAGAGAAGTAAATGGTAAGAAATCAATTAAGAATTGATTGGTTTCATTGGAATCATTCGCAGTTCATACTTGTATTTCAGGACCCTTCTGGAAAAGACATATTCTCATTTCTACCATACTCCTAAGCTCTTTTCCTGATTTAGACATATAAGAAGAACCAAAATCTACAAAATATTTTTTACTAAATTCTACTGTTTGCTCAAGTAAGACTTAAAATATTAGCACAATTATTGTTTTAGCATTCCTGAACTGATTAGATAATGGGAAGTTGCTTCAAAAGGTGAAGGTAACAATTTACAGGATAAAAAAAAGTTTAGGCAAATCATATACTTGATCATGGACTTGTATCCAGAATCATATATCTATAATCTTAGAACTCAACAATAAAAATATAACTCAATTTTTATTTTTTCTATTTTAATTTCTTTTTATATGTGTATATATATTATTTTATTGTTGTTCAATTACACTTGTCTGCATTTACCCCCCACCCCAGCCATCCCCATCTCCTACTCTTGCTTCCACCTCCCCTTGGTTTTGTCCATGTGACCTTTATAGTTGTTCCTGAAAACCCTTCCCCACTTCCCTCCATTATCCCCTTTGGTTACTGTCAGATTGTTCTTAATTTCAATTTCTCTGGTTATATTTTACTTGCTTTTTGTTTTGTTGACTAGGTTCCACTTAAAGGTGAGATCATACGGTACTTGTCTCTCACCACCTAGCTCATTTCACTTAGCATAATGCTCTCCAGTTCCATTCATGCTGTCACAAAGGGTAGGAGCTCCTTCTTTCTTTCTGCTGCATTGTATTCCATTGTGTAAACATGCCATAGTTTTTTGGTCCATTCATTTACTGATAGGCATTTAGGTTGCTTCCAGCACTTGGCTATGTAAATTCTGCTGCTATGAACACTGGGGTGCATAGGTTTCAAAAATTTGTATGGAACCATAAATGACCCTGAGTAGCCACAGCAATTTTGAGAAAGAAGAACAAGGTAGGAGGGATCACAATACCTGACATCAAACTGTATTATGAGACCACTTGTAAATAGCCTGGTTCTGGCATAAGAACAGACACATAGATCAATGGAACAGAGTAGAGAGCCCAGAAAGAAACCCAAGTCTCTATGGTCAATTAATATTTGACAAAGGAGGCACATGCATAAAATGTAGTAAAAAATAGCCTCTCCAACAACTGGTGTTGGGAGATCTGGACAGCTACATGCAAAAAATTAAACCCGATCACCAACTTACATAATATACAAAAATAAATTCAAGGTGGATAAAAGACTTAAATATAGGTTGTGACACCACAAAAGTCCTAGAGGAAAACATAGGCAGGAAAATCTCAGGCATTCCATGCAGCAATATTATCATCGATATATCCCCTAGAGCAGGGGACATAAAGGAAAGAATAAACAAATGGGACCTCATCAAATTAAAAAGCTTCTGCATGGCTAAAGAAAACAGCATTAAAATGAAAAGAGAACCAACCATATGGAAAAACATATTTGCCAACGATACATCCAGTTTGATCTCCCAAGTATGTAAAGAACTCACATGACTCCACTCCAGAAAGACAAACAACCCAATTTACAAAACGGTAAAAGACTTGAGCAGACATTTCTCCAAGGAGGACATACAGAGAGGGCCCAGAGACATAAGAAAGAATGCTCAGCATCAGTAGCCATCAGAGAGATGCAAATTAAAACCACAATGAGATACCAGTTTCATACCAGTCAGAATGGCCATCATAAACAAAGCAACAAACAACAGGTGTTGGAGAAGATGTGGAGAAAAGGGAACCCTAGTGCACTATTGGTGGGAATGCAGACTGCTGCAGCCTCTGTGGAAAACAGTATGGAATTTCCTCAGAAAACTAAAAATGGAACTGCGTTTTGACCTGGCAATTCCACTGCTGGGATTGTATCCTAAGAATCCTGAAACACCAATACAAAAGAACCTACACACCCCAATGTTCATACATAACTCCGTTTTTAAATGGTCAAAGGATCTGAATGGATATTTCCCCAAAGAAAATGTATTTTACAATGTGCAATAAATACATAAAAAGATATTTGACATCATTAACCACTAGGGAAATTTAAATGAAAACCACAGTGAGATACCATTTCACACTCAGTAAAATGGCTGTAATCGAAAAGACAAGTAATAAGTGTTAGTTTGAATGTGGATAAACTGGAAATCTCATACATCGCTGGTGTAAAATGTAAAATGAAAACAGTTTTTTTCTTTAACTATTAAACATTTCATCAGCATAGTGACCCAGCAATTCCACACTTAGGTGTGTACCCATGATAAATGGAAAGCATTTGCATACGAACACTCATGCGTGAAGGTGCAGAGCAGCTTTATTCAGAGAGTAGAAACAGCCCAGATGGGCATCAACTAATAACTGGATAAGTAAAATGTGGTATTTCACACAATAGAATATTTTTTGATAGTAAAAGGAATGAATATTAATATATGCTACAAAACCAATGAACTTTGAAAACATCATGCTAAGTGAAAGAAGCAAGTTACAAAGGACCACATATAGTATGATTTCATTTGTGAGAAATGTCCTGAACAGACGAAGCTATAGAGACAGAAAGATTAGTGGTCACCTGCAGCCAGGGGAGGCTGGGGGGAAATGGGGAATGGTTGTAAATGGATATAAGGTTTTTTTTTGGTTATGGTTGCACAACTCTGGGAACATGCTAAAAATCTTTGAATTGTACACTCTGAGTGAATTTATAGCATTTAAATTGCATCTCAACAAAGTATTAAAAATTTTTAAAGAGTAATTATAAAGATAAAACAATGAATCTTTATATCTCTAAAGCACAATACTCTTAGGAGACAACTATTATGTTTTATTGAGATGTACCTTGGTCTATTTTAAAGACACTTAAATGTGCCAACTAATATTTTAATGTAAAGTTCATGGAACATCTCATTAAAAAAGTATGAGAATGAAACCTGTAATACTGCTCAGTTTTCTTTTTTATAAACTAAGAGGATTCTCTGGATAGACTTCAGTATCCTCTGATTCCTGATGATGAAGTATAATTGTGCTTATCATGACCCTTCTCTACCAAAACATATTTTAAAAATGTTTGACTCAGCATTTTAACTATAAAAATTGAATCTTTATTTGGTGCCCCTTAATACTGCCTCATTTTAACATCCACAATAACCCTATAAGAGAAATACTGTTACCCCAGTTTTACCTATGAGGAAACGGAGGCTGACAGGGGTCAGGTTGTCCAATGTGACAGTAGTGAATTGAGGAGCTAGAATTAAATCCAGAAATTCACTTAGGTACATAGAGAAGGCTATTAACATATTAAATATGTAAATAAAACTATCCTAAAATAGGTTTATTGTAGTAAAATGCAGTAGTTAACTATCTCATCAGACTTGGGTGTTTCTACTTCACAGTGTGATTCATTTCTTCCTGAATAATCAGACTTTCAGAGATTATAGGGACTGGTTAAAAAGTACAGTGGATTTATTAAGTGTCATTCAGTGAACTTAGTAGAAACTTGATTTATTTGCACATTGGACAGTTTCTTATTATGCACCAAAGAAGGTCACTGAAAACGCCAAACCATTTCCATTGTTTTCATCCTGGGACTCCCACTCTCAGTTTCACTGAACTATGAAAAATCTTGAGGACAAGTGTTTCCAGAAATGAACCTTTCTCCTTCGCCAAGATCAAAAGCTCCCTTTTCTGAGAACAAAGAGTATATGTTTGCTAAATAAGTTGTCAGAGTGAGTTCTTCAGAGATCTGTATTTTTTTCTCCTTTGAATCTTCTCTTTTTTCAATGGTTTAACCTCTTGCGAACTTCTGTAGTCCATTTTTAGCTTGGAAAATTTTTAATACTGCTGTTAACTGAATCCTCTCTGAAGATGCACCGCCTCCTTTTAGTTTATTTTTAGCAAGGGACATGTTGAGATTTAATTTACCTAGTGTGGGCTGTAGGGTGTTAATATTTCCACTACTGACTGCCAGCAATATGTTCACTCAGTACTGATTCTTCCACTGGAGATGGCGGCCCTGTCAGTGTGTCAGAGACCAGGGGCTAAGGTCTGTGCTTCTTGGCAGATGGTTGCTATTTTCTTGAACCCTGATGCACAGGCACAACTATTCAAGTGCTAATAACAAGCAGAAATTACCCAAGGAATTAAAAAGCAGTTCAAGGAAAGTATTCATTTAAAAATAGCAATTCTGAATTGGCATCAGAGGATTACATCAAAAGCTTAAATAAAAATTTGACAAGGTACCAGAACTTGCCATCCCACATGATATAAAAGTATTGTTTTGCAGGAAGAAGAGCAATATTTAACAGGCAGTGCCTAGCTTCCAAAATCAGTTTCTTGTGAAAATGTTTCACAAAAATGTTTGCCCAAACCACTGTGTTCTTTAGTGGGAATATTAATCTATACAAAGCCTTCCTTTACTAAATTGTAAATAGTCAGAGTAGCATTGGAAATAGTCAGAGTAGCTTATGGAAAAGGAAAACAGTTATAACTTCCATATTTGACTAAATAATTACATGATTTATGATCATGTATCTCTTCCATTAATTTATTGAGCAAAAATATGTGTACGTGGAAATTGCTATGCAATGAATCAAAGAAGGATAAGTCATGGTAATTATTTCTAAAAAAATATAAAATTTAAAGGGAAGATTTAAGGTGGAGATAACTATACTACATATTATGTACAGTAATCAAAGTAGTAAGTGTTATATGTGTCCAAAGAAAAGCAAATTCTTTCAGAGAAAGTAAGGAAAGCTTTACAAAGAAATTTAATTCTGACTTGAAATAGTCATAGGAATTTTCTGTGTAGAGAAGATGATATTCCAGCAAAGAAAAGATTAACATAAACACAATTAAGGAGGTTCAGAGAATAGTGAGTAATTTGTTATCATATTAAAAGAGATTTGGACACTTGGTAAAAGCAAGATTGCTAAAGTTGGAGGAGGTCAGAAAAGGATTTTGAAGTTTGGGGTTATATGCTTGTTGAAGTAACAGAGCCTGAAGCATGTTTACAAAGTGAGAAGAAGCATGTGTGAAGGAAAGATTAAAAAACAGAGAAATAGGTGAAATGGCAAAATGAGATTGTACCAACAACAAGTAGCCTGGAACAAAAGTGCAAATGGGAATTTTATCCAAGGAAAGAAGGAAACTTTGTCCTCTCAGGTGGGAGGGAAGAAAAGATATAAATAACAATTGTGGATAAGTATGGCTATGGAAGAGAAAAATGTGGCAGTTTCCACAGTCTCCATGAAGGAAGTGTCAGGGTGATACACTAAGAATGAAGAATGTGGAACTGAAGGTACCTAAAGATAAGCATCTTTCCTGCATGCACTTTTGGAGAGTTTATGGAATTGCTTCCAAATTTTACAGTTGACAACATAAGCTTTGAAATAAAACATGTCTGGCTCTAATACATTACTTGAATGACCTTGGGCAAGTTTCCTTATAAAATGAGGTATTAGCAATATATACCTTACAGGATAAATACTCATGAAACCATTCAATACATGTTACCAATCATCTTTACTATACCATCATCTTTATCATAGCCATATAATTAAGAGAGTTTAAACTTTTCAGATTTTTTCTTTTCTTTTTTTTTAAACAACTTGAATTACAGCAGAGAACTTTTTATTTATCTTTTAAGATTTTGTTTATTTATTTTTAGAGAGGGAAGGGAGGGAGAAAGAGAGAGAGAGAGAAACATCAATGTGTGGTTTCTGAGGGTCATGGCCTGCAACCCAAGCATGTGCCCTGACTGGGAATCGAACCTGTGATGCTTTGGTTCGCAGCCCATGCTCAATCCACTGAGCTACGCCAGCCAGGACCAGATTTTTTCAATGCCAAATTGTAAATACAATACATATTTTAGAATGATTTCATTTCTATTAAGCTTAAATAATTTAATTCCACTTGTCAAAATGTATATGATGAAAGAGTTAGCATTTTAATAATAAATCACAATTCAGTAATGACATATAGCTTACAAAGTACTTTCACAATATATGATTTAACCCACAAGCAACCTCTTAAATATTATTACCAACATCCAGAATTTCCCCCATTTTACTGATCCCTATTCTACAGATGAAGACATTGAAGCCCAGTTTGCCCATCCATCCACTGAACAGATATTTCTTGATAGCCTACTCATGTTTGACACTTCATTCGGCTCTGAAGCTAGCATATTAAGCCAAAAGAAGCATAATCCTGCCTTTATGGAGGTTTCCAACTTGCAGTCTGCTAGAGGTAGGGAGAAATAGCCCATTACCAAATGATAAGTGTAAAACAACAGGTAGAAAACAGCTCTGAATGAAAGGTACATGGTTCTCTAATAATATGTATAACAAAGGAACCAAAATTTGTCTTCAAAGTGGGAAAAGTCTTCTCAGGAAGATGAGAGGAAGTGAACTGGTGAAAAGGAAGAATAAGAGAAGAGTTTTATGGGAAGAGAGAATCTATGTACAGGTCCAGGGACAGAACCTGCACTTAAGAGACTGGACGAGAGGCTGAGTGCCTGAAGCCCAGGAAAAGAGTGGATGACGTAAGATGACTGACATTCTAAGATGGAACCAGAAGAATGTGTTAAAGACTTCTAAACAGGACTGTATTAAGTAACATGTTCTTTATTTCAGTAGCAATGAGAAAGCAAAGATGATTCTAGATGGGAGAACACATTTACCTATTTCAAAAATCACTCTGGCTTCTGAGTGAAGCATGGATTTGGTGAGAGAAGCAAAAGCAAGAGAGAAAACCCACTAGGAAGCTATGGAAGCATCGAGGTGTCAGAGAATGGCAGTCAGCCTGAGATTATGACAGTGGTAACATAATTAAATAAACAGAATCAGAGAAGTTATGAATAAATAATGTCAGGTTTGAATTGGGAGGGGCAGTGAAAAAGTTGGGTGACAAAGATTGCTTCTAGGTCTCTGTCTTATCTTATGTAAGCAAGTACATAAGGGAGACACTCACCAGGACGGAGCACACTGGGTCACTGACAGACTGTAGAAGAAGAAAACTGTAGTTCAGGTCGATAGGTTGGCTTTGAGGTGTGCTTGACATGGCCAAATTTACAGGTCTGTGGATGTTCAAGGAAGAGAGATGAGCTAAAAATCTCAAGTTGGAAGTCATTCACAGAAGGATGAGAATTAAGTCAAGGATGTAGATAAAATTGCTTAGAAAGAGAGAACATAAGAAGAGCCTTCACATTTACACTCTAAATCCTTTATTCTTTTTCAGTATATTATGTTGTTTCTTCATGCAATGTTTAATGCATCCAAAAACAAAATCTCTGCATAATGCTTTCAATATACCACTTGTTTTATGTTTTGCCTTCTTAAGCTTGTCTATGGGTAAAATCAAAGTATAATCATATAAAATGAGCAAAATCAATACTATAGCTAATTAATATCATGACTATATAGCCAATTCTCAATTTCTATGTGCAAGGTCATAGACTATCAGAAAATATCGCTTTGCAATTTCTTTATCTTTCTGGGTCTGGAATTCATTCTTACTCCTTTTGTTTCATGACTGGGTCAATGCCCCAGTCCAATTTCACAAATTATACTTATCACTGTTATGTGTCCCTATAGAACCATTTAGAGTGCAGTAAAATAAATGATACACCCCAGCTAGACTGATGGATTTTAGATTAAAATATCGAGTCAAAAGATAAAAAGGCCTTGGTAAAAGTACTGTGGAAAGCCTATTGGCCTACTGGATATTCGGGTGTTAGTTTCAGTGCCACCAGTGACTGGCCTTGGACAAACAGCTTCTACTCTTGTGTTTCAGTTTCTTCTCCATGTAATCAAGAAATTGAACTAGGACTTGAAACTTCCTTGAGTTCTAATATTCTGTAATCATGTGAAAATCCTTGAAGATGCATGAATTATTCAGTAGGTAGAGGTTTACAATCATCCTAAAGAATCCTTATTCACTACGTTTTCTAGAAAAAAATTTTATTGTGTCACATCAGATCATTTTTAGTACTAGGAAAATAGAAAGAATATTCATATTGACATTTTTCTTCCAAGCTTATGTAGAGTGTCTCATCAGACACAAAGCTTGTAGGAGAAACGGTTCTGCACTTCTGATAGTTTTATAATTCTAACCTGACATTTGGGGCTTTTAACTGTGAAGAGCTTCGTGGCATTCTGTGTGAATTCTGACTGTGTATTCTCAAGTCTGACATTTCTGTTTCACTATTCTTAATCTCAGATCGCTTTGCTTTTCGGTTTACTCAGAGTTGCTTTTTTAAAAGGTCAACACTTGTTACCTCGCATTTGGCTTTCACCCATCACTTCAAAAGTCCTTTGAGTAAAATATTGACCCTATATCATTTTTCAAACTAGAAAGAAAAAGGAAACAAGAGAAAATAAGAAAGGGTTCAAAATTACAAAATAGCAAGTCAAATGGAAGACGTTGAGAGATGTGTTTTTCTGTTGAAAGTTACCTTCACATCTCCACTAGCCTTACGGAGGCCCGTCTGAGTCTTCTGTGATTTTCTCACAGCCCTGTGAGATGAGAGGAATTGTAAATATTTAAAGGAAGAGAAGGGGTATGATGATTCCCAAATCTCAGTGCTTGTCAGATGACTTCAAAGCCAGTTTGTTGCTTGGGAAAGACATAAGTCAACATGCCACTATCTTAGTAACAGGCCACAGGAGCTGATTCCTTGATTGCTCATGACACAAGCAAAAACTATGCTGTACACTGCAGGTCTCAGAGTGAGGTCTGTAGTCCCCCACGTGCTTACGGTGGCATCACAAAATCAAAATTATTTCCATAATAATTTTAAAGTGTCATTTGCCTTTGTCACACTCATTCACTCTTGAATGTAGAATGGGGTTTTCCAGAGGCTATACTGTAGCAGATTTAGTGCAAAGACTAGAATCCAGCTGTCTCCTTCTAAGGCAGACATTTAAGAGATTTGCATAAATGTAAAATAACATGCCCTTCTCACTGAATATTTTCCTTGTTGTTGGAAATACAGCTATTTTTCATAGAATCATATTGTTTATGTTAACATGTAATGGGTTTATTTATGTGATTTTAAATGAATTAATAAATATATCTTAAATGTCCTGGTTTCATTTCTACTATGATAATTATTAGCAGATATAACTCACATAAACAAAACCTCTTTCAGATCTTTAATTTTTAATCAGATCTTTAATTTCATATCATAATTTTTAAGAGGACAAAGGGTCCTGAGACCAGAAATAGGAGAACCTCTCTTATAAAGCAGGTCTTAACATCTAGTCAGTTCTAGTCAGTTCTCACCAGCAACTTGAGCCAATGAGTTACCTAAAAATGTAATATTCTTCCTTTTCTGCCCATGTAAGATTACCATTTCAACTCAGTCCTCCTCTTGGCCCTTAACTTTGTGTTTACTCGACATTGTTGGGGAAATATAGAGCTGATATTTCACTGAAGTCCCTGTGAAAAATGTTTATCTTGAAGTTGCTTTAATTTTACTTAATGTTTTCACTGTTTGAGTTTTCTAGCCATGTACTTATATTTCATTAACTTTAACAATCCTAATCTTCATGGAGTACTTTTTCTTTGTGTTTGAATATCCTAAGTGGACAATGGACTAAGTGCAGTTCATTATATAGAATTATATTTAACAATCATTGTATAGAGTTGTGTTTATCCTAGCTGTGGTATAATGTCCTTTTACAGATCCCAAAAACTCAATTGTCAGCTCAATTCACAGGCCACTGAACCCTGAATATGTAGAATTGCTGCTCACAAAACTCCTATAAAACTGAATAGCAGGTCAGTCCAATGTTTTGCTTTTGACCATAATTCAGACATGCTTGGGAAATTAAATGAGGTAGCATAAAGTTGTTTAAATGAACTTTTAAAAATGATTAATAGCCTTAAAGAAGTGATTCTTTCACTTGGACTCTTATTAAACCTATTAAAACTTGTTTCATTATAAACAAAGCTTTCTTTTACCTCATGTAACATCCTCCCCAACAACTAATGGAATTTTACCACGTTGTATCTTTTTGACACACCGACTAGGTAGATTTCCATTTGTTACACTGTAAATAATCTATTTTCTGATTGATTACAAGGAAATTTCTTACAGTTGTAAATAAATGAAGACCTAGTTGATATCAGCCTGATGAATCTTCTAACAATGCTTTTGTTTCTTCCCCAGACTCAATGTATAATAGCCATACATATACCTAGAGTAATTATGCTAACAAGATGATCAGAATCACTAAGGAATGGCTCTCTGGTTTATTGGGAGAAATTATATGTGTTTTTCAAGCAAATCGGATCATTGGAAAGTACATACACCTGGCTTGTGGGAAATTCAAAATAGTTTGGAGTGCTTCTGTTACGTATGACATTTCAGCTTGTAAATATCACACCACGGTCGGGGAGCGAATGCGGGCAGACCTCACACTGCTGAGGAACAAGTTATTGAGCATAAAATGCCAACAGCTATAGCCCCAAAAGAATGTTCGAATAATTCCAGACAACAGGACAGGGACAGAATGCCGGGATTTGTGGAACATATTTGTCTATTGATTTATGGCTAAATTAAGAGCCCTGAAATGGTTTTAAGCATAAATTCTGCAGAGCCAGGGGTCCTTATTAGAACTATTATATTAAAGGAATGTTCTAAGTCAACTTGAAAATGATTCTTTTTATTTTTTTTACTATTTATGCAATTAGAGTGTTCCCTCTTTTTCTTCCTTTCCCCACCTGCACCCAGCCCCACACAGCCCCTCCCTAAGTCAATCCCCATGTCATTGTTCATGTTCATGGGTCACGCATAAATGTCCTTTGGTTAATCCCTACACTGCCTTTCATCCAGTCCCCCTACTCTCCTCTGCAAATATGATTCTTACTTTTTCACACAATGATGTACACTCTCAAAATATAATTTGGAGGTTTTTTCTAGTAGTAGCTAATTTACCATTATTAATATATTTTCTTAATCAGTTGCATGGCCTTAGTTTTAAAAATATTTTTAGTAACTAATAAACTTGAATATGAAAAGCATGAAAGACTTTTAAAATTGAGCTTACAAAAAAAAGCTATAGTCATTCAGGAAACTTCCATTCAGATATTTGGTATTAATATTGTGGCCTTTCACATCTTATTTTAAAGCATATAGATAAATATACACAAATTTTAATGGTATTATACTGTATAAATTTTTCATAACATTTTATAGCATTAAATATTTATTTTGTATTTCAGTGACTGCATTTATTCTATCATATGGTCATAACATATTTAACTTTTCATTTTTTGACATTTCTGTCATTGCCAGATTGCTTACATATGTATATCCTCACACACATCTCTGATTATTAGTATAAATTTACAAGAGTAAAACTGCTAGCAAAGGAATAAGTACATTTTCAGATTTTTTTAAATTTGTGTTGCTATATATTGCCAACAAGGTATGAAAGAGCCCATTTCTGAAGAAATTCACCAGCACTGCCAGCCTCTCCCTTAATGTGGCCAACTCTTCCTAAAATAGACAAATGTAGGTTCTACTTGGATATGCTTTGACGTTGTTAGGCCTTCGTCACATCTCAGGATGCCACGTGGTTACTTTCTTAGCACTTTCTCTCCCAATTTCTTTCTGAACTGCAAGCAACAATAGTGAATAAAAAGAGGAGTCTCTTGGAGGGGAGGGTATAAGGGGATTAAATGGTAATGGGAAAAAATACAATAAAGATTAAATTTAAAAAAGAAGAGGCATCTCTTGCCATTAAGGTGCAAAAAACATTCTTTCCAAATATACATGTACACTAAAAATATATAATTTTTGTTTTGGATTATAATATGCAGATGAGTTTTTTTGTTTTCTTGTTCCTGAAGGAGTCTGAAAAAATACATTTTTTTCCATTGCCTTTAGATTTATTTTTCTCTTACCATTTGACTGAGAGAAAAGGAATCTGGAATTTATGGGAAAGGTGTTTGTGAAATTAAATTTACTGCTGCCTATGCAAATTATCTCAGAGCATGGCAAAAAAGAAAAGGGGCCCCATAGTGTGATTTTCTTTATTATTATAATGGTCAGTGTATTTTTATCAATCACCCAACATGTATGAAGCAGCATGACACTAAATCCAAGGAGTAAAAAAGAAAAAGATGGAACAATCTATCCTCAGTTAATTTATTCACTAACTGAGGAATGATGGCACTTGTACAACACTCACCAGCATGCCGTGATTGGCCATGGAATCACTTCGGCAATGCTCTTGGAGATCAGAGCAGCAATTAATAAAGACTGGGATCATTAACTGTATTTGGTCCCATTCTGAAGAACTAGAATTCAGAAGAGAAAGGAGGGTGTTCCAAGCGAAAGTTACAGTGCCCACAAAAATGAGAAAGCACATGGCACTTTCCAAGTGAGGATGACATGTCGGGTGAGCCAGGGCACTTGAAGTAGAATAGAGTGGTAGAAAAATCTGCAGTGAGAGAGAAAATAATTTAATGTTTCATGAGAATGAACTTATAAACATTTAGGAAATTTTATAAGCTATTAGTATGAAAAGCATTGGTACCAGCATGACATAATCGTGGCCTAGACTATATAGGTGCAGAAAAAAACTAAAAACAGGTGTGATGCTAGAGCCATTAGGGTAGAAAAGTCAATGGAATTTGGCAGCTAATTAGATATGAAGATAAAAGGCTTTTAGGAATTCTGCAAACTTTTATTCAGCTGTGCATGCACTAAGAATTCCTAAATGAATGAGCCTTCTTCAACCATGCACAGAATATAGAATCCTGTAGAAAAGGATATGAGAAACTGCAGGGCTGCAAAATGGCTAGAATGCTTTCACACGTGAACTGATGCTTGAGCTTTGACTTTAATGATGAATAGAATTTTGCCAGATGGGAAAGAGGGGAACATTTAATGACAAGAGCAAAGGGGGGAAATACCTCTTAAATTTTTAGACCTACATGATTAGATACAGATAATAACACAGACTACAAGTGAAAAGCCTGCCAGTGAGATATTGTAGGTGGAAAGACAATTAATTCGGTTTGTGTATTCTTCACACAAATGTGCAGAGCATGTACACCAAACTGGAGGCACTGGGGACATATGGACAAATCAGTGAACAAAACAGGCAAAACAATTTTTGCTTTCATGGAGTTTACATTTTAGTATTTGGAAATAAATACATGCTTAGAGACATAGTGTTCACCAAAGAGTTTTGTCGAGATTTCTTTTTTATTTTTCGTTCTTTGTTGTTCTTCATATCAGTGAGATAAGATAGGCACAGCAGAAAGCTGGGGTGACTAGGATCTGACTTAAGCCATCCCTTAGGCAACAGAATGTACCAAGTAACTATTCCCTGGGAAAGACTTCAGACTGTCCTCAACTGACCTTGATGTCTGCAAGCTTCAGACAAATGGTTTAGTAATTGAGAGCAATAAATTAGAGTTGATCGCATTTAGTTAGGAGAAAATAAAGTCTTCGTGTGCTAAAAACAAGCAACCTTCTAGCTTTGCATTTTTATTACACCCTTTCTGCTCTCCATCTGTTTTTCTGATGCTATGCTGAGATCTTCTGACCTTCACTAAGTGCTTCATGCAATGTGTCTGGACTACAGTTCTCAATAGGTCTCACTAGAATGCTCAAAGAGAGAAAATTATTGGAACTGTATTTGCAGGTCAGAAATAAGGCTTTTGAGTGACTAACCTTGGAAGTTAAATTCTTGTTGCAATTAAAATGCTCAGTTTAAGTGAAGAAAAAATATGTACCCTGTTTAAACATTACATGTCCAACTGCTGTCCAAGACAGTTGAGAGATATTGAGTAATACCATTTTTTTCCTTCACACTGTAGCTGCATAGTATTCATTTCACCCTCCAGTAACCTGATATGCTGAAAAGAGACTGGATATTGCAGGCTTTAAAGCTTTCTGACCTCCACAACATTAGGAGCCAATCTTCAGAGCTCTCACCTGACTGGTTGAAAACCATCCTTCAGCTGGTTCCCCTACAAATGATTTTAGGGTTTTGTTGATTTGTTTATTCATTTCTTTGTTTTTCAATGAATCACTATAAATAGTTCTTCATGTTTTAAATTATGCATATTTTTCTGAAAACTTCTTTATTTGCAAGTGCATTAATTGTTTCAACCAGAGCCCTAGTTCTATGTAATCATGTCAAAGTAGTATATCAATGCCATGTCAAAGCAGCATGGAGCCAAAAATTATCTCTGGGCACTTCCAGGAGCTTGGAGATAATTGAATCTAATTCTTCTGATGGAACAAGGTAATGGCAACCTGAGGAGCCCATTTGAAGATAAATTGTCTTCGGAATAGGGTTTCAAATGCTAAATACCTCCATAAATTTAGTTCAGTAGTGCACATTTATGAAGTATCTTATGAGTGTTAGATCTTACAACATGCGTGTACAGTCCCAAAATGAATAAGGCACAGCTTCCCTCAAGAACTCATAGTCTAGCAAGATCTAGCCTTATTAAATTACTTTTTTATATAAAATGCTTTAGAGTTCTCATTTTCATTGTGATCTGGACAAACTCACTCAAATATATTCCATTTTTAATCATATAAACCATCAGGTCTCCCACTGGCAATAATTTATTTAATAAATGCATGGCAAAATTATAAGCAAAGATTTTCATACTATTTTAGAAAAGATTTTAGGTATCTTGTGTCATCCACATTTTATAGCCAACAAAGCTGGCAGGAATCTGACTAAGCCCAAGTTTTCAAACTCTAGTCAAAAGGACTTTCCTCTAAAATTCACATGAGGTTATAGAATACAGAAAAATAATAACTATTTGTTACTAATGATCGTCTTAATTGATTGTGGGATTATTATTTTATACACTGAGGATGGAATTCATTCTCTGTTTTCCTAACATCTCTCCATATCCTTAGCTGCTTAATGGATATATTTACTTTGTGTCAGTTTTCCAGATCAAGAAATTCGGAAAGTGGCAGTCCGGCAGTTAGACAGCCTCTTGAATGATGACCTGCTGGACTGTCTCCCGCAGCTGGTTCAGGTAAGAACAGCAGAGCTGCCAAGGAATTCCAGGATTTTAGCTAATAATTCTCTTTAAAAGTTTTCAATGAATCAACAATAGACTACTTAAAGTGATATTACAACTTGGCGGGCCAAGAGAATGAATTATAGCTCATATGTCAACACGGGTAATGTAGACATTCTCTGGCCAAAACTGATACCGTTACAAAAAAAGTGTATAAAAGCCAAAAAGGAAATTTTTAAAAAAGCAACTTCACTTATTAATTAGAACTAGAACAAAATGTAAATACTTGTGATGAAATTTTTGTATCTATGTAAAACAGTTAAAAATTAACCTAATAAGAGTTGTATAAAAATTAGCCTTTTGCTATCTAGCTCCTCATGATTTATGCTTCATGCCTTTCCCTTAAAGTATTCTAAGTTGATTGTAAATTTTATAAAAGTAGCATTATAAGATAGTTCTTAAATTCCGCCAGCAGAGTATATTGTAGTGACAGAATCAAACCCACAGTGTTGGAACAATTTTTGGAAATAATATAAATTTACCTATGAGCTAAGGTTAATTTAGTCTGAGTGTTTTGGAATACAAATTACAAATGACTGAATATCCAAACTACAAATGATATGCTTTTCTACTTAGTACTGAATATGTCTATAATAGTGGTCGTTACAGGGTTTTTTTAAGTTTTTTTCTTTTAACTTTGGTGTATTCTTATCTTAAAGGCCAGGTTGTAGTTACAAGCTATTTGAATGCCAAGTGCAACATGGAACAGACTGAAAACGACTGGAGGAGAGGTGGGAGGGGGATAATGGTGGAAAGAAGGGGAAAGGCCTAGTCAAGGAACGTGAATGAATACCCCACGGACACAGACAACAGTGTGGGGATTGACTGTGGGAGCGGGGGTGGGATGGGCGGTGGAGGGCAAAGAAGGAAAAACTGGGATAACTGTGATAGAATAACAACTACAAATGATTTTAAAAATAAATAAATAAATGCCAGGTGCCTCAGTTCTTGAACATTTAAGATGGGAAACTCTGCACCTGATGAGGAAAGCCTTTATTGCTAGACTGAAAAACCACACTTTGCAAACTGAATATGCAGTCCTCTGAAGACTACAGGGAGAGTTTGTTTGGAAATATCTGTACCATATAGTTACTTATATCAGTACTTACAGTTGTGACTTCCCTAGCTCGGCCAGGATACTGTAGTGAAAATAAAGATTAATTCGACTTGTAGAAATACCATTCATCTTATAACTCCCTAGTGTGGGCAACATCTTATTCTAACCCAACTCAAAAAAAGTAAGTTTTCACAAAATTTCAGATTAAACCCATTGAAAGCTCCAATCTGAATGAACACACTTGGCACCAGGAAATCACTGACAGCCATGTACCTGCAAATCAAATTCTTAAGACAGGGTGCACACAGAATCCAGCATAGCAAAAACAGAAAAAAATAGGTAAATTTGCAGCCATTCCCTAATTATTTAAAAAGCAATATTTTAAAATGTTTTGAGATGGAAAAGAAGTATATAATGTGACTATAAAATAAATAAAAACTGGGAAGAAGAATTTTGAAAACACTTGTTACAGAGTTGTTCTTAAACTTCCGTGCTCTGACATGACTTTAAAACTTCGCCAGACAAAAAAAAATCCTGCCCTGTTGGTCATTTTCTGAAAGCATGTTATTTCATGTGTTACCTTGTTAGAACTATGCAGGCTATATTAAAGCAATAAAAAAATTCTATGACCATGATGAAAATAGAAGGCATTGTTCATAGCTAGGAGTCAAAACACAGACCCAGAAGTTACTACAAAGCGCAGGTCCTAGCTATGCAGGTAGGTTCATTATCATGTGCAATGCACCAGAAAAATCGTCTATATCTTAACTGATGAGGCAGGATTTAGGGGGAAATTGCACCCGTAGACAGAGTCATGCAGGGGTTTTGGAAGCAAGGAAGGCAGTTCAATTTAGCAAGAAATTATTGAGTTCAAGAAGAAATAATAGGAAGACCTAAAGAGAAAGCTTAAAATGAAAGCAAGGAAATAAATTTAGAGACATCTCTTCTGTTCATATTCTGATATGATATGCTACTAAGGCATTAACACAAGCCAATCAGCCCAGTATTAGCAAGTAAGTGAAAGAAGGTCACACCTGCAGTCTAAGCATACATTATGGTTGTTACACAGTCAGACAGTGGCAAGCGTTTATGCAAATGAGCTGAAATCATCTTTAGCACCCTCACACCTTAGGAATTCATAAACTTTCTCATCCTTGAGGATGGTTAGCATATTGAGGTGTTTCTTCAGGTGTGTATGTGAATGAATGATGCAGCAACTTTTTCTGTCACCTGTACTGTGTGTGTGTGTGTGTGTGTATGTGTGTGTGTGAGAGAGAGAGAGAGAGAGACAGAGAGAGAGAAGACTTAAATGGCTTATTGAGCACCTAAAGATAGAAGCTTTGCCTCTCAAGCAGGAATGAGCATTTTAAGTATATTTTATTGATTATGCTATTACAGTTTTCCCTTTTCCCCCCTTTATCCCCCCTCCACCCTGTACCCCCCAACCCTCTAGCATTCCCTGCCTTAGTTTATGTCCATGGGTTGTACATACAAGTTCTTTGAGTTCTCTGTTTCATATACCATTTTTGACCTCTTCCCATCTATTTAATGCCTACCAATCATGCTTCTTCTTCCCTATACCTTTTCCCCCATTCCTCTCCTCCCCCTCCCCACTGAAAACCCTCCATGTGATGTCCATTTCTCTGTTTCTGTTCCTGTTCTAAATGTTTGCTTAGCTTTTGTTTTCATTGTTTTTCTTTCTTTTTTTTTAGATTCATTTGTTGATAGTTGTGAGTTTGTTGTCATTTTACTGTTCATATTTTTTATCTTCTTAAACAAATCCCTTTAACATTTTATATAATAATGTCTTGGTGATGATGAACTTTAACTTGACCTTATCTGGCTAATGGAAGAGGGGATAAAGTGCTTCCAGGAATGAGCATTTTTATTAAGAGAACCCGGATTTCAGTGTTACACATCCTCAGGTTCCTGGGGTGACGATGGGCTCCAGGCACTGACTGCTGATGCTGAAGCCCTTGCACAGGGCAGGTGGAGGTCCGAATTACGTCGCCAAGGATATCGGGGGCTGCCATAGCTGCCTGTGTTTTCCACCAAGTTGGATGTCCTAGAAAACCTTGAGAGAGTTGATCACAGTGGAGATGAGGGAAAGAAGTTGGGGATGTGTGGATTATAGTGGCAACGATCAGCTTTCCAACCTATAAAAAAGCTTCAAGGTCTGCAGGTTAATACTGATATACCAGTTGGTGATTTTAGCTAAGGCTTTGGGTATGCATTAATTACATCTCCAAAAAGGTAGAAATACCTGCTGCTTAATAATGCCATTTCTATATCCAGAACACTGTTCATATTGTATATTTGTGCCAGGATGCTCCTCTTAGGTATGGCTGGATTCCACCAGCCATCTGCTCTTAGTTATTATCCTGTGACACTGAGGCACACATGAGGAAAAGAAACAAGACTGCACAAACCTAAATTGGGTGATTTGTGCGTGCTTTATTAGTTACTCACCAACAAATAAATGTTAAATATCTTATGGTGTTAGCATTTTGTTAAAATGCTTATGACATTTTCCCTGGTCTTTTCTCAAGCCTCTTAAGTCCTTTTGTGTTCTGCTATAATTTTATGACTGAGAAAAAAGGAGTAAAGTAATTTTATCTCTTACTTCAGGCTATCAAGTTTGAATGGAACCTTGAAAGTCCTCTAGTGCAACTTCTATTACACCGCTCCTTGCAAAGCATCCAGATTGCCCACCGGCTTTACTGGTAAGATTAACTAAAATAGAATAGGGTGTGCCTTTTAGAAGCAGAAGATTCCTTTACCTTATAGTTGATATAAACCTCCACTTAAAATTCAGCCAAATTTGAGTTTTTGTCAAGGTTTTCTTTATTTATGTGTACAATTTAACTGTCATTCTCGAAATCTTTTTGTACCATTGTTGCTTTTTAAATCCATTATGAATTTTAAATCTTGATGATGTTTTTCCTGTAGTTTTAAATCACAAAGGCTATTTGTGGTCATATCTGCTCATCAAAGATTTCAATATAAAACATGTTTATAAGACTGTAGATGTTTTGGGATAACTTTTTTATGCACATGGAAAGATTTATTGATAAAAGAAGGCTTATTCTTAATTTAAAAAATCAAGCTGCAAAAGAAGATAGGTACAATACAAACCTATTTGTTTTCTTTTTAGAATTATTTTATAGTTATTCAATTATAGTTGTCTGTATTTTCTTCCCTCCAAAACCCACCTCCCTCTTATGCTTCCACCCTCCCCCTTGGTTTTGTCCATGTGTCCCTTCTAATAGTTCCTGAAAACCCTTTAACTGGAACATAATCAACAAAAGAAAAAAGCAAATTAAATATAACCAAAGTCATTGAAAATAAAGGATAACGTGTTTTAAAAGTTAGATCTGCATAACATTAGTTATAAACAGTGGAATCTAAAAGTCAACACATACTCTTTCTATTAAAAATTCCTAGGGGCCTAAACTTTTCCCCAAGCATAACTGAGAAGATTATTTTTGGAGAAACAAAGTTATTTCAGAGATATTAGAATTTCTTCCAACATCACTTACCCTTGATCTTGTTGAATATGATGGTCTTTGGATGCTGTTCTTTCCACCCTTCTTTTATTACTAACTTTGTAGCTTCAATTCCATAGAGAAATTTTAGCAATGACAAGTTTTAATGACCTACGGATAAACTTGGATCTATCTTTTGCCTTCACATACGTATAATAGGCATCATGTACTGGATTCAATTAGTAGTAAGAACTTTAATTAATAGAAAACAAAGGAAGTCAATATTATTTTCTGACTCAAAAAAAAGTACTCACATTGACATCACTCTTCCCCTTAAAGTGACTCGGGCATTTTATAGCAAAGTGGAAACATCAGGAACTGTCGGGCAGTATGTTTGCTTTGATGTCCACTTCATTTTAAATGCCAAATATGAAAAGCAAAACAATTTTCTCTCTTGTGTCAGTACAATGAGGCATCAGATACATTGACTAGCAGTGGGCTCTTCACTGAATAGACTCTCTTATCAAGCTCTGAATCAAGCCTCATTCCCTTCAGTTCTTCAATCAGCTACTGTGGTGCTAAGAGTTGTCTGAAAACACTTGGTGATGTTCTGTTATCATATTAAGGCTTGAACTCCATTAAATTCCATATTTACTTCCCTTAAAACTCTTTATTGTTTTAAACCTGTGTTCATTAAAATGAAGGCATATTAAAAAGTAGCAGGAACAGATAGCAGTCTTCATTTAAATGTTTGAATTAAAATATAATATAAAGGCATATAAAATATATTTTAGCCATCTTAAAAATAGCATAAAATTTTAAGGACTTATACTAATACATTGATCATTATATTAGTGCCACTTTGGTGAGTTATTCCTCTGCTACAGTGGTGTGAAAAGCCAAGTCATTTCAAAGGCAACAATGAGTGCAAACCAAGTTGTAAATCGGTGCCATCCTTGCAAGTTCACGGTAAACACGATTATGTCAGTTTCCAAGGAAGCTGGGAGGAAAGTCTTTGTAAGTATAATTCTCACCCTTATGAAACAGAGAAAGACCAATAATGAAGCCTATTTCACCTCCTGCTGATTTAACAAGAGAGTGAATAAGATGGAAGGAATAGAAATGAATGTAAATTATAAATGGACTGCTTGTTCTTGAATGCTTAATTGGGAAGAATATGGAAAAGGAGAAGGAAAATAGAGGGAAATTTTAAAATAACTACATTTTTTAAAAACAAATAACTTAAGAGTCAAGCAAATACTAAGAATCAAATAAAATTTTGTATGTAAATATCTGGTATCTAGCATTATGTTTAGGGAATAAAAAAGTTGAGTTAAAACTTTAAAAATGCAGTTGAGACCCCATACGACACACTTAAAAAAATTCTCAGTGTATCTTTCTTTAATTAAAAAAAAAAAGCAAAGCCCTCTAATAATAATGTAAGAAGGTGAAGATCCATCAGCCATCAGTTTAGTGATCGTCTTCCATGTGGATAAGCTACAGCTTCCCCGGGTTCAGCATATTCAACGCTAAATTCAACATCTCGCCCAGGCCTTGGGTTCTTCTCTGGACCTTCCCTGTTTTTCACTGACATGCCTGATTATTTGCCAAGCCCCATTGCTCTGTGCCTCCTAAATAACTCTTCCCACATCCACTACTTCCACGGCCATTGATCACAAGTTTGTCTCACTAACATACTGAATTATGAATAAACAGGCTTAGACAGAAAATGATCTTGACTGCTTGGCATCACTGTGGTGTGGTCTGCCTGAGAAGGGAAATTGACTTGGAGTTACCTTAGGTTTCCTGCACTGAAAGGGTGAATGTAGGATGAATGACTCCTATTTTTTATGGAAAGACAACTAATAATAAGCTTTGGATTTGGCAAATTTAAAAACCTTCAATCCCAGTTTTCACTCTACAAGGTAGCTATAATCAAGAACCATTAACATTTTTGGTTCGCACCTGGATGCCCCATCCCTATCGTATAACAATGACAGAAGCTTAAACTCAATGTCCTTTTCCATTTTGGACCAGAATCAATTTAACTGATAGTGAGATTTTTGATTTAATGACTCCCCCTCTCTTAAAAGAACATATCCACATCCAACTCTAAGAACCTGTAAATATGACCTTAGTTGGAAAAAAAAAAAGGGTCTTTGAAGATATAATTAAATTAAAGATCTTGAGATTAGATTAATCTAGATTATCGGGGTGGGTCCTAAATCCACTGACAAGTTTCCTTATAAGAGATATAGAGGAAAAAACACCCACACCAAAAGGGCCATGTGCAGATGGAGGCAATGTTTGCAGTGATGCATCAGAAGCCAAAGAATGTCCAGAGCCACCAGAGCTGAGGCAAAGAAGGATTAATCCCTAAAGTTTAGAGAAGGAAGACAGCCCTGTCTCGATTTCAGACTTCTGGTCTCCAGAACTGTGGGAATAACTTTCTGTTGTTTAAACCAACAGTTTGCAGTTGTTTATCACAGTAAATAATGTAGTAAGAGAGGGACTTTATGCAGGTCCCTAACTAGACTGGCTGTGATGTCCCATCATGCAGGAAGCTTTCCCTGACCCTCTCTCTGCAGCCATCACCTGAGTTGATTACTGCTCCCATGTTGTATCTCAGAATGCACTCTATGTGACTCTGCCAGATGTCATGTCGCATGACCTTAACACTTCCACTTCTTGGTCTACTTCCACTCTCAGTCCATAAATTAGCTAACGATAGCAATCATGCCATACTCTTCAGCATACTAATTCCACCAGTGTCTGGAATTTAGGAGACATTAAGAAAAGTTTTCAAAGTCAAAACCCATAGAAATTCCTTTAGGCCATCACTATCTTCACATGCTGGGAATCCCACACAGTGCCTTCCCAAAGGTGCCCAGCCAGATTCCCTTTGCCTGCTTGGTGCTCCCCCGCTCGAAGCTTCCGTACTGACCCCTATTTGACAACTGCCTCTTCTCTGGAGCGTTGTTTTCTGCTAACATAGTCCCCGGGAATAGGAGATGGGAGATCCCCAGGGCACAGTTTATATTTCAGAGCCTCCCCGTGGACAGATCAAGGCTAGACTTGACCTTGTCCTTGTTAACTCCGCCCCCTCCCCTATAATGCTCACTTTACTCCTTCACAGGGTATTTGCTGAAGAGAACTCCTCCAGTAAATCACATAAACCTACATTTCTCTCTTACAGTCTCTTCTAGGCAACCCAACCTAAGATAAGCAGTTTTTTATTGAGGATAAGGAATTTAAATATACAATTTTAAAAATTGGAGCATCATATGCTATAAGATGTATTATAGGTGGAACAATATTACAGTCTTTCATACTCTTGATACTAAGTCCAGTTGAATGAGCTCCAAAAGAGAGAGCCAATTTAAATTAAAAAATCTGTATGGTAGGGAGCCATTTTATAGCATGTTTCCTTTATAAATTATTACTTAAGTGCTGCAAAACTCTGAAGGTGCTACTTTCAAAGTGTGGGGACAACTAGAGATGAAGATCTCATTTGCAAATGATAAGTAAAGCATTTTTTGTGTTTTATTAACTGATGTATCAGAAACATCTAGTACAGTATTGCACTTGACAAAGTCGATAAATTGCAATTGAGTGAATGAATAGGACTTAATCAGCTCAAGCTGTGCACATGCAGATTTATGACAGAAGGGGGCAGAAGAGGGCCGCTTGAACAGTCAATCCGGCTTGATGCAAAACCAGAGTTGGCATGGCTAGAGCAAATTCTGGAGACTGGCCCAATGCGATATTAGGCAATGAGTATCCCTCGTGAAATCAAAACTGGATCGGAAGATGAATGAGAACAGAAACTAGGGACTAACCTGAGTCAGGAGTAAGGAGCCTGAAGAACAAGTTGACCCAGCAGTATCTGATGCACCACTTGGGAGAACCACAGAGTGAATTAAGCCAATGGTGTCTCTGGTACCTGGAGGCCTTTCCAAAGTGGCACGTGGTATTCAGGACCATATTATATACCTTTTATATGGTAACCTTAAAATTAAGATGATGCAAAATCTGTCCATTTTCTAAACAATCTACCTTCAACTCTTTTTTTTCCCTAGAATTTTGGGGCAGTTTCTTAAATCAGGAACTACTCAAAATAAAGCAAAATAATATAGAAATTTTGCATCATGTCCCTCTCACACCCTCTTTTAAATATATTTCCCCTAGTGCCTGAAATTCTCTCATCATCGAGTCATGTCTTATTCCCTCCCAGTTCTTTTCTAACGTGGGAAACTATTGAGAACATAATACTTAGGATGAATTAGTTTACCATTCATCATTTGTTCATTTTTGTTTACCATTACCATTGCTCATTTTTGTGATTAACATTGAGATGCTAGACGCTGTGGAACTACTAAGGATAAAAGAGAATGGTCCTTGCCTCCAGAAGCTCACAGGCTAACCACACATTAGCATCCTGGCTGCAGGAAAGAAACTGCTCGCTCTCTGGCGGGGACAAAGTAGATGGAAGAAACTGACAGCAGATTCTATCCACTTCACAGCTGTGCCTATGCTCTCCTCCAAATGCAACTTCTGGGCAGAGAGGCCATCAAGCATAATAAATAAAAAAGCCTTAACGGGTGCCCCCATTCCGTCAGAGTTAAATGCTGATAAAGGCATACAAATGAATGCACAAAGGAAGTAAATGCTCTCCGTGTTCCGAGGTCTGAAGCACTCCCTGAAGAGGGGAGGGCTGTGCCTCAGGGAGTGATGTCTAGTGCAATAGAGCACACGTGATACAGAATCAATAAGAGGCTTTAAAGTCTCAATCCTTTACCTTCTAGAATCAGTACATTGGTAATAATTCACCTCTTTACCTTTAGAGTAATAGATAATAAATTATTGCTTCACTTTTTGTAAGGGAAAGATATGTCTTGCTGTCATTTAACATTGATCCAGTGTAATCATCTTTCCCCTTCTTGTCCTCAGAAGAGTATA